>CM072168.1:21937473-21952919 GCA_036850595.1 Rhyacichthys aspro
GTTGGAGCAGTTGTGGTTGTAGTTGGAGCAGTTGTGGTTGTAGTTGGAAGCAGTTGTGGTTGTAGTTGGAACAGTTGTGGTTGTTGTTGGAGCAGTTGTGGTTGTAGTTGGAGCAGTTGTGGTTGTAGTTGGAGCAGTTGTGGTTGTAGTTGGAGCAGTTGTGGTTGTTGTTGGAGGCAGTGTGGTTGTGTAGTTGGAACAGTTGTGGTTGTAGTTGGGGCGCAGTGTGGTTGTAGTTGGAGCAGTTGTGGTTGTTGTTGGAGCAGTTGTGGTTGTAGTTGGAACAGTTGTGGTTGTTGTTGGAGCAGTGTGGTTGTAGTTGAAGCAGTGTGGTTGTAGTTGGGCTGTGGTTGTAGTTGGAGCAGTTGTGGTTGTCGTTGGGGCAGTTGTGGTTGTTGTTGGAACAGTTGTGGTTGTTGTTGGAGCAGTTGTGGTTGTAGTTGGAGCAGTTGTGGTTGTTGTTGGGAAGTGGTGGTTGGAGTTGTGGTTGTTGTTGGAACAGTTGTGGTTGTTGTTGGAGCAGTTGTGGTTGTAGTTGGAACAGTTGTGGTTGTAGTTGGAGCAGTTGTGGTTGTAGTTGTGAAGCAGTTGTGGTTGTAGTTGGAACAGTTGTGGTTGTAGTTGGAGCAGTTGTGGTTGTAGTTGGAGCAGTTGTGGTTGTTGTTGGAACAGTTGTGGTTGTTGTTGGAGCAGTTGTGGTTTGTTGGAGCAGTTGTGGTTGTTGGAGCAGTTGTGGTTGTGGTTGTTGTTGGAGCAGTTGTGGTTGTTGTTGGCAGTTGTGGTTGTAGTTGGAGCAGTTGTGGTTGTGCAGTTGTGGTTGTTGTTGGAGCAGTTGTGGTTGTCGTTGGAGCAGTTGTGGTTGTAGTTGGAACAGTTGTGGTTGTTGTTGGAGCAGTTGTGGTTGTCGTTGGAGCAGTTGTGGTTGTTGTTGGAACAGTTGTGGTTGTTGTTGGAGCAGTTGTGGTTGTAGTTGGAGCAGTTGTGGTTGTAGTTGGAGCAGTTGTGGTTGTAGTTGGAACAGTTGTGGTTGTAGTTGGAACAGTTGTGGTTGTAGTTGGAGCAGTTGTGGTTGTTGTTGGAACAGTTGTGGTTGTAGTTGGAGCAGTTGTGGTTGTAGTTGGAACAGTTGTGGTTGTTGTTGGAGCAGTTGTGGTTGTTGTTGGAGCTGGTGTGGTTGTTGTTGGAACAGTTGTGGTTGTTGTTGGAGCAGTTGTGGTTGTAGTTGTAGCAGTTGTGGTTGTAGTTGGAACAGTTGTGGTTGTTGTTGGTTAGCAGTTGTGGTTGTAGTTGGAGCAGTTGTGGTTGTTGTTGGAGCAGTTGTGGTTGTCGTTGAGCAGTTGTGGTTGGAGCAGTTGTGGTTGGAGCAGTTGTGGTTGTAGTTGGAACAGTTGTGGTTGTAGTTGGAGCAGTTGTGGTTGTTGTTGGAGCAGTTGTGGTTGTCGTTGGAGCAGTTGTGGTTGTAGTTGGGGCAGTTGTGGTTGTCGTTGGAGCAGTTGTGGTTGTGAGCAGTTGTGTTGGAGCAGTGTGGTTGTTGTTGGAGCAGTGTGTGGTTGTTGTTGGCAGTTGTGGTTGTAGTTGGAACAGTTGTGGTTGTTGTTGCTGTGGTTGTAGTTGGAGCAGGTGTGGTTGTCGTTGGAACAGTTGTGGTTGTAGTTGGAGCAGTTGTGGTTGTCGTTGGAGCAGTTGTGGTTGTAGTTGGAACAGTTGTGGTTGTAGTTGGAGCAGTTGTGGTTGTAGTTGGAACAGTTGTGGTTGTTGTTGGAGCAGTTGTGGTTGTAGTTGGAGCAGTTGTGGTTGTTGTTGGAACAGTTGTGGTTGTTGTTGGAGCAGTTGTGGTTGTAGTTGGAGCAGTTGTGGTTGTTGTTGGAACAGTTGTGGTTGTAGTTGGAGCAGTTGTGGTTGTTGTTGGAACAGTTGTGGTTGTTGTTGGAGCAGTTGTGGTTGTAGTTGGAACAGTTGTGGTTGTTGTTGGAGCAGTTGTGGTTGTTGTTGGTGGTTTGTTGTTGGAACAGTTGTGGTTGTAGTTGGAGCAGTTGTGGTTGTAGTTGGAACAGTTGTGGTTGTCGTTGGAGCAGTTGTGGTTGTAGATGGATCAGTTGTGGTTGTCGTTGGAACAGTTGTGGTTGTAGATGGATCAGTTGTGGTTGTCGTTGGAACAGTTGTGGTTGTAGTTGGAACAGTTGTGGTTGTCGTTGGAGCAGTTGTGGTTGTAGGTAGGAGCAGTTGTGGTGGAGTTGGAGCAGTTGTGGTTGTAGTTGGAGCAGTTGTGGTTGTAGTTGGAGCAGTTGTGGTTGTAGTTGGAGCAGTTGTGGTTGTAGTTGGAACAGTTGTGGTTGTTGGTGTTGTTGTTGGAGCAGTTGAGCAGTTGTAGTTGGAGCAGTTGTGGTTGTAGTTGGAGCAGTTGTGTGTTGGAGCAGTTGTGGTTGTTGTTGGTGCAGTTGTGGTTGTTGTTGGTGCAGTTGTTGTTGGTGCAGTTGTGGTTGTTGTTGGAGCTGGTGTGGTTGTTGTTGGAGCTGGTGTGGTTGTTGTTGGAGCAGTTGTGGTTGTAGTTGGAGCAGTTGTGGTTGTAGTTGGAGCAGTTGTGGTTGTCGTTGGAGCAGTTGTGGTTGTCGTTGGAGCAGTTGTGGTTGTAGTTGGAGCAGTTGTGGTTGTAGTTGGAGCAGTTGTGGTTGTAGTTGGAACAGTTGTGGTTGTAGTTGGAACAGTTGTGGTTGTAGTTGGAGCAGGTAGTTGTGGTTGTAGTTGGAGCAGTTGTGGTTGTAGTTGGAACAGTTGTGGTTAGTTGGAGCAGTTTGGGAGCAGTTGTTGTAGTTGTTGTAGTTGGAACAGTGCTGTTGTAGTTGTTGTAGTTGGAGCAGTGTTGTGGTTGTCGTTGGAGCAGTTGTGGTTGTTGTTGGTGCAGTTGTGGTTGTAGTTGGAACAGTTGTGGTTGTAGTTGGAGCAGTTGTGGTTGTTGTTGGAACAGTTGTGGTTGTCGTTGGAGCAGTTGTGGTTGTTGTTGGTGCAGTTGTGGTTGTTGTTGGAACAGTTGTGGTTGTTGTTGGAACAGTTGTGGTTGTAGTTGGAGCAGTTGTGGTTGTAGTTGGAACAGTTGTGGTTGTGGTGTTGAGCAGTTGTGGTTGCGTTTGAAGCAGTTGTGGTTGTAGTTGGAACAGTTGTGGTTGTAGTTGGAGCAGTTGTGGTTGTAGTTGGAGCAGTTGTGGTTGTAGTTGGAGCAGTTGTGGTTGTAGTTGGAGCGGGTGTGGTTGTAGTTGGAGCAGTTGTGGTTGTAGTTGGAACAGTTGTGGTTGTTGTTGGAGGTGGTGTGCTTGTAGTTGAAGCGGGTGTGGTTGTAGTTGGAACAGTTGTGGTTGTGGTTGGAGCAGTTGTGGTTGTCGTTGAAGCGGGTGTGGTTGTAGTTGGAGCAGTTGTGGTTGTAGTTGGAACAGTTGTGGTTGTTGTTGGAGGTGGTGTGCTTGTAGTTGAAGCGGGTGTGGTTGTAGTTGGAACAGTTGTGGTTGTAGTTGGAGCAGTTGTGGTTGTCGTTGGAGCAGTTGTGGTTGTAGTTGGAACAGTTGTGGTTGTCGTTGGAGCAGTTGTGGTTGTAGTTGGAACAGTTGTGGTTGTAGTTGGAACAGTTGTTGTTGTTGTTGGTGCAGTTGTGGTGGTTGTTGGAGGTGGTGTGCTTGTAGTTGAAGTGGGTGTGGTTGTAGTTGGAGTAGTTGTGGTTGTTGTTGGAGCAGTTGTGGTTGTTGTTGGAACAGTTGTGGTTGTTGTTGGAGGTGGTGTGCTTGTAGTTGAAGCGGGTGTGGTTGTAGTTGGAACAGTTGTGGTTGTTGTTGGAGCAGTTGTGGTTGTCGTTGGAGCAGTTGTGGTTGTAGTTGGAACAGTTGTGGTTGTAGTTGGAGGTGGTGTGCTTGTAGTTGAAGCGGGTGTGGTTGTAGTTGGAACAGTTGTGGTTGTCGTTGGAGGTGGTGTGCTTGTAGTTGAAGCGGGTGTGGTTGTAGTTGGAACAGTTGTGGTTGTCGTTGGAGCAGTTGTGGTTGTAGTTGGAGCAGTTGTGGTTGTAGTTGGAGCAGTTGTGGTTGTTGTTGGAACAGTTGTGGTTGTTGTTGGAACAGTTGTGGTTGTAGTTGGAACAGTTGTGGTTGTAGTTGGAGGTGGTGTGCTTGTAGTTGAAGCGGGTGTGGTTGTAGTTGGAACAGTTGTGGTTGTAGTTGGAGCAGTTGTGGTTGTAGTTGGAGCAGTTGTGGTTGTCGTTGGAGCAGTTGTGGTTGTAGTTGGAGGCAGCGTGGTGGTAGTTGTGGGTATTGTGGTAGTAGTTGGAGGCAGCGTGGTGGTAGTTGTGGGTATTGTGGTTGTAGTTGGAGGCAGCGTGGTGGTAGTTGTGGGTATTGTGGTTGTAGTTGGAGGCAGCGTGGTGGTAGTTGTGGGTGTTGTGGTAGTAGTTGGAGGCAGCGTGGTGGTAGTTGTGGGTATTGTGGTAGTAGTTGGAGGCAGCGTGGTGGTAGTTGTGGGTATTGTGGTAGTAGTTGGAGGCAGCGTGGTGGTAGTTGTGGGTATTGTGGTTGTAGTTGGAGGCAGCGTGGTGGTAGTTGTGGGTATTGTGGTTGTAGTTGGAGGCAGCGTGGTGGTAGTTGTGGGTATTGTGGTTGTAGTTGGAGGCAGCGTTGTGGTAGTTGTGGGTATTGTGGTAGTAGTTGGAGGCAACGTGGTGGTAGTTGTGGGTATTGTGGTAGTAGTTGGAGGCAGAGTGGTGGTAGTTGTGGGTATTGTGGTTGTAGTTGGAGGCAGCGTGGTGGTAGTTGTGGGTATTGTGGTAGTAGTTGGAGGCAGCGTGGTGGTAGTTGTGGGTATTGTGGTAGTAGTTGGAGGCAGAGTGGTGGTAGTTGTGGGTATTGTGGTTGTAGTTGGAGGCAGCGTGGTGGTAGTTGTGGGTATTGTGGTTGTAGTTGGAGGCAGCGTGGTGGTCGTTGGGGGTATTGTGGTGGTCGTTGGGGGTATTGTGGTTGTAGTGGTGGTTGGGGGTATTGTTGTGGTGGTAGTTGGGGGTATTGTGGTGGTAGTTGGAGGCAACGTGGTTGTAGTGGTAGTTGGGGGTGTTGTTGTGGTAGTGGTAGTTGGGGGTGTTGTTGTGGTGGTAGTGGGTGGTGCTGTGGTGATCTGGATGTTGCAGTTGTTGGAGGTGCAGCAGGAGGTGGGTCCACTCACAGTCCCATAAGCGGCCAGTAGGGGCAGTGTGGTCAGAGAGGAGGCGGAGGCGCAGGTGTTGTCCGAGGTGCAGCCGTGAACTGGGACTGAGCCTGAGGTGGTTGTAGCTGCAGGAACAAAACCATATATGGGCGATGAGTCACCAACAAACATACTCCATTTTTTACGCTGAACACCGGTCTTTAGTCCCTGGATTAATAAGTATTTCTAACTAATTTTGTATCGTCATAAACCTGAGCCTGAGACCGACCTGTTGTTTGGAAGCAGCTTTTCTCCAGTAAGTTACATGTTACTGACGTAGTACACGGACCGGTCAGAGGGTTACAGGTGTAGCACTGCAGGGAGCCGGCGGGCGGTGTAGCAGGGACTGGAAAAGAAAGGGTCACAGAAGTCACTCAAACAATCGAAAATAACATCAACACTGACGGCAAGCGCTGCTGTAGCTAAAGAGCAACAATTCAACACTGACGGCAAGCACTGCTGTAGCTAAAGAGCAACACTGACGGCAAGCGCTGCTGTAGCTAAAGAGCAACACTGACGGCAAGCGCTGCTGTAGCTAAAGAGCAACAATTCAACACTGACGGCAAGCGCTGCTGTAGCTAAAGAGCAACACTGACGGCAAGCGCTGCTGTAGCTAAAGAAGTTTTTTTTATTTGGGTCAAGAAATATTTGGAACACCTTTTAGCCAACTGCAAACTCTCATAACTCTCTAAAGCAAAGTGTCCTATAAAATAATAAGTGAGTGAAAAAATACCTATTTTAAATTTGAAAATATTAAAGCATAGAAAATGTCAGTCAGTAAAGTGGTCAAATATGTGAGCTTGACTTGACATGGACACAGGGGCAGCAGTGCCAGTGCTCAAAACAAAGAATATAGATAATAACAATAATTCACTTCTGCTGCCTCTTTATAAGGATTCTAGATAAAAGTCTAAAACTGTACTTACGGGCTGGAGCATTTTTGTTGCAGTTTTGACTGTTGCAGCACGTGGCCCGTGCGAGCACTGTAGAAGCTCCAGTGTTCAATGAAAACGGCTGCGTTCCTACAGCTGGACACAATGTGGAGTCTGCACAGGACTTTATTATTGTCTGTTTACTTGTTCCGCCAGAAGTGACTGAAAGAGAAGGCACATTAGAAATAAGTATGGATCAGATCAATTACAAAAGAAATACAGACATTACAGAAAATGTTTTAGTGAAAAATGTAGAGCTTTTACTTTGTATTATCGCTGCTAGACACATCGGTTTGCCGAGACAGTCTTTTGTAGGTGCTTGGGCACAGGTCGGATCGTTAGGGTCAGAACAAGTGTGACAGTTGAGTGCAGCACCTGTGGAACACAACATGAAGTAGGTATTAGCTTTTCAAAAGTATGTAACTCAGTCAAGCCCATCGGACATGTTTGTTTTATGGCTCTAGCAACAACAAAAACTCTTAAATGTGTCGGTGTATCCCCCTGTAGAGAGTCAAACATCCAGCTAACTTAACTATCTTAAATAAACGTTACGCAACAAAATCCATTTCTCATGTGGAAGAAATAATAAAGGAAGGGAAAAAAGACAGAAATGATCCAAAAACCAATGAAAGAAAAGGATGAACCAGTGTTCAAATTATAGGAAATTATAGGAATAGGAACGAATATAGGAAAATATTGGATGTATTAAGCTGATCAGACTAATACAAAAATACATCACTGTTATCTTTAGAATAAAATAAGACTGTAACCATTAATATCACACCTTGACTAAAATGAATGTAATCAATAACATAAATTTTATTAACAGTAAATCATAAAAACAGTATTTATGTGTTTGTAAATATAAAATAAATGAGTTTTACCTGAGCTGCAGAAAGCCAGAGTTAGAGCCAGAGAGAGCAGCTTCAGCTTCATTGTGATCACGCTTTTGTAGTTAACCTAAAGTTAAAGTGAGATTAAAGGATGCACCTGTTGCTTATATACTGATCAGGTTTTGATGTGCTGTGGGTGTGATACATGTTTACTGCTTTGTTCTGAGGAAATTCACGTTTGGAGAATGCATCACACCCTCTGAATATGAACTCAGTGACGGGTGATACCAAACAGAGCACAATAATTATGCTGTTTGTGAGATGCAAAATAAATAAACCTCAAAAGAATTACGGACAGAACAATCAACACTAACTCTGGCCGGTTAGGCCAACCCAACCAACCCCGGGTCACAGACAAGACGGTGCTACGTCAGCGCTACGTCAGCACGCTTCAAAGGCAAAGGAATCCTCAGTTTGTTCTGTTTGTAATAAAATCCTAAGCAAATAAAGCACATTATTATCACATTATCAAAAGTCCATCAAGTATATCTTAAGTGAAGCATTTAGTAACAGCACTACTTGGAGTACTTTTTTATTTAATTTGACATTTTTTCTTTTTTTTTTTTCTTTTTTTACAAATATTCTTGAATGAAATCACAAGTATGTTTCAGGAAATATCCTCTTATAATTATAGAAATATTATATAACAGTAAGAATATAACAGATTACAGGTCATCTCTGCAGCTGAGGGAAAATTACTAGTTGTTCCCACTGAAACTTTAATTTAACTTTAATTAATATCACTTCACTTATGATTGGTGTTATTGGTCTGTCACTGGCCCACACGTGACATTTTAGTTTACAGTGGGTCGTAGAAATAAACAAAATATACTGTACTGTGTTTGTGTAAGTTTTTCTCACATAAGACTTGCATGTTATGAAAAAACTCTATAAATAGAATGGGTTTGGCTGTTCTGGGTGGAGTAGAAATATTTGTAATTAAAAAATAAATCTGACTTCATGTGAAATCCGAAAAATACATTTAATTAAATAAATATTGCCATCAAAAAGCTAAAAGAGTTCAGTTTAAGAGGTTTTATTGATGTGAATTCTTCCAATAGATTTCTTTTTGTGGTATAAATAGGTGTATAATGATGGGTTATTGAATATTTTGTGACTTGAAGGGCAGGTTTACAATTTAGTGGAACCTCAAATGTGAAAATACCTGGTTTGTAATTATTAGTTCCATGGACTGAGCAACAAACCACATAATTAAGATCCACCTGTCAGCGCAGGATTTATGATGTTACGCAACCGACAGTGACGCGGGCTTCAGAGAAATAAAAGTAACATGAGTTAATGGCTTAGTAAAAGAAACATGCCCTTTATGTGGCTTAGGCGCAGTTTATGTTGCTTTTTTTGAAATAATGACTCTGAAGGTAGTCACATTGAAAGGCTTGAAAGGACAGAACAGATCAACTGAAGTGTGTTTCTCAAATTCTCTCCATTATATATTTATCTCATCCTTTGTATTTGACCTAACTGTCCAAGAAGCAGGCCATATTTCATTGACTCAGTTCTCAAATGCAAGAGATATTTACAATTGGGTAAAACCTACAAATAAAAACTGTATTATAATTACAATAATAATAATAATAGTACAAATAAATAAATCACAGATTTGCAAAACGTTTGGGCACCCCAGCTGTAGACTGTTGCCTTTTGGCACTTAATTCAATGAGTTATAGTATCTGTTACCCTTGAACTTTTTTAATGAGTCCACCAATTAGTCATAAGGACATAAACTCAAGATGAAAACACGTGCAATAAAGATTTGGAGAAATAAATTGTTAATAAAGTGGTAAAAATGTGCAAAAAAAGCACTGAAATCTCAACTAAAGCACGTGGTTATTGTAATAATTTAAGAGCTTTTCTTCTTCAGACAAGGACTGGCAAGTGTTCAGACATAAATTAAAGACAATTCACCTAAAGACAGACTTAAATCTTTTGGCTAAAGGTTTTACAGACACTGCTCTTCATGTTGAAACACATCGCTGTCGTCTGGAGGCGGAGTTAAAGTTGTTGCTAAGTGACAAACTTAAGAAAATATTAATTATTATTATTAACCAACATTCAGCAGAGGGCAGTGACAACAATAAAACCGGTTTATGGTTAGATATAATTATATTTAAATGGATTGTTATTATTTTTTATAAATAAATATGGGGTTTATTTCATGGAAGAAAAAAACTAATAAGAAAATGTGGTTCTGTTTCCGGGATCTGGGCTTTGTTCGTGAAGAAAAGAAGAAAATTATTTACAGTAAATCTGAGTAAACCTAATTATTTTCTGTTTGGACTAACACAATAAATAAATGGTTTAACTGACACTGGTGAGTGTTACGTCAATAGAAAGACACAGACTGGAGCTGTTTCCTCTTCCCAAAATACGTCCAGTGTGTGGATTTATTTCAGTGTCGCCCTGGGACTGGTCCGATTTAAGTTCATCTGTTTATTTCTGGTCAAGTCCTGGTTTAGCCTTGGTTTGCTTTGGGTCAGACCTTGTTCTGTTCTTGTTCTCACTGCACACGGACATTTCTGCTCCTCAGCTTTATTTATTTATTTATTTATTTATTTCAAGCAAGTGAAAAAATACATATAATATATTAGCATGTCTCTCACAACATGAACATTGTCTTATATATTCTTATAAACATACACACTTCTATTGACTTCATTTCATTACAACAGAGTTCATGAAAGTTTTTTTTATAATAAACCATACTTATCTGCTTCAATACTACTATAACAATAAAATAAAACAGCACAATCCGATTCAGGAAATATGCCGCTCCGATCCATTTCACCTGAATGTACCCTTCTCCGTAATGAGAAATAACCCGCCTTCTGGGTTTGTGTCTCTTAATGTATGCACAGTCAGGACCTGTTCCGATAAACTCTGCTCGTGGCCATTTTAACGCAGAGCTAATTTCTGCAGACCTTTATCTGTCATTGCTTTTATTTGTCTAATGTTTGCGCCGCTCTGTGGATTTGCCACCGGGGAGTCCACTCTGCTCCAGTTTTCGAGACGTCGGGCTGAAATTGTTCCTGTGAGTCTAGTTATTCTGTTATAAAGAAACAGTTTCTCATAAAGCTGGAGATGTCTCAGTTGGGAAAAATGATAATAGACTACAAGGTGTATTACTTTTTTTTTTTTAGAGTTCTTTTCTCTATTGCTTTGGTAAGACATAACAAATAATAGCTATTATAGCAATGTTTAGGCAAAAAGAGAAAGTACCCACCTCATAATTAATGCATAACTTCTGATTTTTTGTGTTTTTCCTTTTTTTACAACAAATATTGTGATTCATTGCAGAGTATTATGTTGCACTGACTGTCACTGTGTCGTGCTATTGTGATATTATAATCTAATATTTATATCAAAACATGATTTTTCTATCCATTTTTGCAAATGTAGATGTTAAATGTTAAAATAATTAATTCATCTGATGTTTTGAAGTAACCTTAAACAATTGCACCTGGTATTTTTTCTTCTATTTGGTGAAAATGGTTTAAATATCAAATAGTTTATTGTAAAATCAAACATTTGTGGTGATTATGATCCATCTCCTGTTTATTGTAAGGGATTATAATAGATGAGAACCTCTATTCAGGAACAGAAAACCTTGGACAATCACATGCTCCAAAAAGGAGCGCTCCCATTGGTCGACACTTGTCACATGACGTTCCAGGAAGTTTAATAGCTGCAGATAAAGTGTATTTTCAGCTGAATATGTCTTTTAACAGAGAAACAGCTGAAAAAAGAAAAGCATCAACAGAGAAGAGAATGTACGTCAGACTTGAGGTTTAACAGTTGAATAAAAAAGAGAAAAATAGAGAAAAAGCAGCAAATGAAACATGGATAAATGTTGCTTCGACGCAGAGTTTAACAAGACAGAGATAATTCCAGGATCACTACAGTCTACAACAGTAAACTACAAAGATAAAAGTTTCAGATCAGCTCTAAACTTTGAACATATTAGTGTTTTGTGGAGAAAAATTGGTCTGGTTTGACATTTTTAAAATAAAAGAAGCAGGAAAGGTTCCTGCTGCTGTTGGAGGAGAGTCTGAGACCGGGACAAAACACTCTCTCAATATAATAATAATAGAGCAGGAGTAAGAGCAACAAGCCAGAAATGTGATCAGATGTGGACTCAGGGGGAGACAGGTGGTACTTGTGAAGTTCTGATGGAGGCTGTTGAAACGTGTGACTATAATGTGAAGTTGTATTGACGTCATTGTAGAGAAGAGACTAAAGCAGTGATTATATAGATTATGTTTAGTCCATGGCTGGACACTGCCAGACTCTGTCCCGTTGTCTCTGATCAGATGAGGCTGGTTTTGTGAAGCAGCAGCTGTGGGCCTCTCGGAGCTGGACTCTGGGCTCGGTTCACAGCTACAGCGTTCATCACATTTAGGTCCTGGCACCGCTCCACCCGTCACTCTCCGCTCCCTCTGTCAGAGCTGTAGCTGCACAAAACCTGTTTAGTTTTCACTGAAGGTGGTCATCTGCTGCGAGTGGCTGACTTCCAGACATGTTTTCACACAGAGCCACAAAAAGCTGTCCTCATGTGTGATTATCTCACAAAGTAGAGATTTTTAAAAGCAACAGATGTGGAATGAGACGCGTGGATCTTTTTCATTCATTCATTTATTTGGTTGGGACCGTGCATATTAATGAATGTACGGTGCAAATTGTGGTAAATATGCTGGATTTAGCACAATGCTAACCGCTAACTTCCATCCATATAGTCCCAGAAATAGAAAAAACAAACATGATACTAATACAACAGACATATAGACAGAACAGAACCAGGACAATACACAGAACAAACCTAAAGTACAGTTTTACAGAACATCACATAGTCAAGGGGTGCACGGTAGCGGAGTGGTTAGTGCTCCCGCTTCACAGCAAGAAGGTCGTGAGTACGAATCCCGGCCGACCCAAAAAACATCGTTGGCTAACTCTGGTCTTTCTGTGAGGAGTCTGCATGTCCTCCCCGTGTCACTGTGGGTTCTCTCCGGGATCTCCGGCTTCCTCCCACCGTCCAAAGACATGCATGTATAGGTGAATTGGTGACTCTAAAGTGCCCCTAGTGGATGAATGTGAGAGTGAATGGTTGTCTGTCAATGTACGTCTAAGTGTCAGCGACGAACTGGCCACTGTCCAGGGTGTACCCCGCCTAAGGCCCAAAGCAGCTGGGATGGGCTCCAGCCACCCGCGACCCCACGAGTGGGATAAGCGGTAGAAGATGAATGAATGAATCACATAGTCACAGTTAGGAATCTATTGCCTTAAATATAACAAAGTACTTGTTATTAACCCTCATAACTCCGCTGGATCGCTGGAGCGCCGCAGCATCAGTATTTTGCTGAATAGCTCTAAAACTACACAACAGAACTTAATGCGGAAAATTGTGTTTTGAAGCTTACCCTTTCGGCAATCTACAGTGGGCTCGGGGCAATTATATCCTTTCGAGAAAGTTTTCAATTCAGCCGTTTAACGCAGCGTTTTTTTCCGGAAACTTCGTTCAGTAAATCCACCATGTTAACGCCGTCATAATGTGATTATTTATGACATTTTGTGATCAAAACGTGTAAATCACGATAGCGGACCTCCATTTTGAGGCTTTAAATTCTGTAAAATTTAATTTTCGTTTATTTTGTATGTTTGTTTATATAGTCATAACTTTGAATGCCATCATGTGACATAATTTTGGCATACATATTCTGAGAGCCCAGATTGTCCTGAAAACAAAGATGTGTATTAATTGACTGTGCTTGAAAGGGTTAAGATTATACATGCATTAATACACAGACAGACCAGGCGGGCAAAAAATATGAAAAAAATGGCTTGGTTCTTTAAGGGTTAATAAGAGTATTTTGCAGCGCCTAATTTAAAGTGACAGTCCACATGTATCTTAAAGTGTTTGTTTTAAATATATGTATTTTGAAATGTATATTTTAAAGTGCCTGTGCTGCAGAAGTGGGGGAAGTAAGTCTTAATCAAGTCAATGTAAGCTTTTAAATCAGTATTTTTTTAACATAAATGATAACACAAGTAAAAAAAGTATTGTCACAATAATTTTTATTATTATTATTTGAACTATCCTTTGGTGTCAGTGATGTTCAATGTGTGGCTGTTGTTTGTCCTTTGGTTGTAAAGCCCTGTAGCGCTGAGTTTTACAGAGAGCATTTGAAGTCCACTCCTATGGTATACAACATGCTAATCAATTAGGTCATGACAAAAACAAGTTGAACAAGGGATTAACACTGGTCACATGCTTTAATGTAAAAGCCATGTAGTAAACATAAGCTCAAACATACTATACCATCTTGAAAAAAGATGTGTTTATGATTTTGTTGAAAGTGTGAAAACATGGCATGGTTGTCTCAATGGTTAAGATCCAACTATAATTGAGCAGAGACACACCTCTCTGACCAATGACCAATGTAAATACAAAAAATATTTATTATTGTTATTACTACAGTCATTTATGTAAAGACATAAAATGTAGGTGTGTTTCCCTTTTTGCCTCTTTAGGAACGCTACATCTGTCGTTCTTTAGTTTGACTTGTTTCATTTATTTGTTCATTTTGGTTTAAGATTTTAAATATTCTAGTTACTCTTTTTCAAATCTTAATTTCTTTGTTTTTTTCCTGATTCGTTCCTTTGTCGTCTCGTTTGCACATTTTTAAACACCTTCCATTTAAAATAAATTACACACCTTTATGGCGGCCATCTTTTTCTGTAAACTAGCAATCAGAGAAACAAAGCCTTGAATAAAACCTGTCCTATTTTATTTGGTTGAGTGGCCTGACAGGCTTTTGTTGAATGGAAAGGGCTGAAAATGGGAGTGTTGCCGACCAGACGGGAAAAGTAGGGGGAAATTGGTGTTGTTAAGTTAATTATTATTGTCTTGGTTTGAAAATAGAAACCCAAACCCTATTTCTAACTTTGAACCATTCCATTATAATCTTTTGTCTCTTATAAACTGAGGCTGGATAAACAGTTTAAACAAGAGCACACAACAAACCTGGAATAAACATGAGGATGGATGACTGCCTGAGTCTTGGATCAATTTGTCACAAATTAGTTACAGTAATGCTTCATTTCTCCAAATAAACAACAGTATCTGCAGGGACTGTTTTAGAAATCTGCTGCTTTGAGCCAGAAAATGTGTGCTCCACCTCTGACTGCTCCTCTCATCAATCTGATCCTCTCTCTTTGGGCTTAATCTGAGAAATACTTCACCTAGGACATCTTCTGTTTCTAAATGTTCAGGAAGTGAAAGCTCCAGTCCCTGGTTTTCTTTTTTTGTCCCTGTCTCAGACTCTCCTCCAAAATCAGTCTAGAGACCTCTCCTGCTTCTCTTTTATTAAAAAATAAAACCAGACCAGTTTTTCCTCCAAAATACTAATCCATTTGACCAAACTGAAGTTTAGAGTTTAGCGTTAGCTTAGCTGTGACTTCAGCGTCAGGACGACAATTATCTCCTCCTCGTTAAACATTACGTGATTGAATTGACAGTATTTATCTGTGTTTTACGTTGTCTCCCTTTTCTCTGTTGATGCTTTTCTTTTTTCAGCTGTTTCTCTGTTAAAAGACATATTCAGCTGAAAATACACTTTATCTGCAGCTATTAAACTTCCTGGAACGTCATGTGACAAGTGTCGACCAATGGGAGCGCTCCTTTTTGGAGCATGTGATTGTCCAAGGTTTTCTGTTCCTGAATAGAGGTTCTCATCTATTACAATCCCTCAGAATAAACAGAAGGCCGTTCAGACAGAAACATGACAGAGTGACAGACAGAGCTAAACAGAGTCAGCCCCAGAGACCTGGACATGATTCAGGACACATTAAAGGGCACGACGTGAACCGGACTTCACTCAGGTCTGTCGTGGTTTAGTCCAGAGAAAACACTCCAGCTGATCTTTGGGGATTTGGAAGAAGGTTGAGCTTTTTGAAGGATGTTAGATGAACCTAGAGGCCATATTCAACACTGTCAGACTGTTAGACTATGTACTAAATTATTTATTTGTGTCTGAGGTTTCAATGCACGTTATGTTCACTTCTTATGTTTTTAATAGTCTTCCTTTTCTTAAAGCGCTGCTAATAACTGCTGCTGTGACTGGATTCACTCATTTAAACACAACATTAACACATTTTTGACTCCACTTGTTGATCATTTAGGACGTGTGGGTCTTTAAAGTACTTTATTGTCTGAAAAGGTCATGCTTCTTTTGGGTTTTTTAGTAACTGGTTAAAAGGACCAACAGAGTTCTTCTTTTGTGTTGCTTGAATGAAATTACCATTGTTTTAAACTCAGAGTGTTTGCAATCTGGAAGTTTAGAGGTCTGTAAATAATAAAAAAAACTCATCCGAGAAGACCATCTCAGCCTCCTCCTCC
>CM072168.1:21953019-21986666 GCA_036850595.1 Rhyacichthys aspro
GTCCTGGAGCGGGCTGTGGGGTCCTCTCTGCGACCATCCAGACGCACTCATGTCCAAAACAGTCGCTCCAAAGTGACGCTGACTCCGCCCACTCAGATCCAGAGGCCCACGCTTCTGACGCGCAAAGATTATCCCCAACATCCACCAAAACACACCACAACAGCCACAGTGGCGCTGCAGGCTCCAAAAATATCAGTAACACATCTGTTTCTATGGTTTTAAAATCAGAACAGGTCCAAACTTTTATTCAATATCGTGCTCTTATCATAATTTACTGTTTTGAATGAAATTATCCGGAAAATTCATTCACTTTGTCTAAAGTATAGGCTCCATTTTGACCTGGCGCCATGTTTATGAGCCCTGTCTGGAGAATTTAATATAAAAAAGACAATTTAAACGGATTAAATCAGATTTACTTCATCATTAAACAGCGATAAGTCCCTCGTTGTAGTAACTATATTCCGCCACTAGATGGAGACATTCCTCATTTTCATTGAACATCATTGAACAAAACTCAGTCCAGGAGGAAGAACCCACAAACGACATGAGAGGATCGACCACTAGATGGCGCTGTAGTTCACTCAATAACACGTAGATGCCGCGCCTGCAACTGTTTCATAATAAATAATCTAACTATGCACATTAAAAATCTATAAATCTACAAGTTTTGATTCAATGTGAGAAGAAAATGACAAGATAAATCATCATCTACATTCTGCCTTTGCCGTTTCAGTTTTTCTAAACTATTTAAATCTCTATGTGAATGTAACAGCTTTAATAATCTTAATAAACATTTACCCTGCTGCACTTGCTTAAGATGATTTGTCAAAGAAAATAAATCTTGTCTCAATCAAACTTGGTCTGAGGGCAAAAGGCAAGGACTAATAGGAAGACAATAAGACAATAAGACAAGACTGAATGGTTCCACAGACAATAATCCTAAAGAAACTGTCTCTGAACTTTCTAAAACTAACTGTCTGTAATCCTCTTTCTATACTTTTGTCTCGAAGAGAAGCACAATTAGTTCTTGCTTTTAGTTTAGATATAATGGAAAATCCTCCTTTATTCAGAGATTCTTTTGTGTCTTTTTGTGGCATTAACTTCCTGTGGAGATCCATTGACAGATTCATTGACTCCACACAGATATTCAACCAAAATAAACCTCTAATAAGTTCAAACCCATCAGATAAAAGTGACCACACCCTCCACAACACTACGTTACTGTCCGTTTATCGAGTGTGTCACGTGACTCTTGGGTCTGACTCTCGAAGGCCGTGAGATTGACACGGTTTTAATTGAAACACTGTCCATGGCTCGATCGAACCGCTGCTATTTTTATCCTCAGAGCATTGATTGTGTATTTGTCCAGGTTTGTGCTACCTCTGCATTTATCGATTATGTGACACGTGTTTTACTGTCACTTTGACCGAATTCGCTCTGATTTTACTCTGAAACGCTCTGTTTGGAGTCACCTCAGTCTTCTGTGGAAAATGAAGCACAGTTAAACAGAGTTAGACCTGTTTCACTAACTATTCATTACATAACACTGTCATCATCTCCGTTAGCATTCATTTTGGATTTAGAAGTATTTCCTTTTTTACTCTAGTTCTGTTTCTTTTTAGTGTAGTCTTTTAAAGTCCTTCCTGACTTACAGTTTTCCAAAAATGCCCATTGGTTTTGACAACATTTTTTAGGTTATTTGTACAAAAACCACTAAAATATCCACCGTTTCAGAAGAGATGTTCTTTCTTCCAAACTTGCCGCTTGGATAGTCTCTTTTAAACATATGACATCTGTAAAATAACGCAGAACTTACACAGGGTGGCTTTCCAAAGTTATAAAATCTTGTCACTTATTTTCTTAACAACATCTGAACTGAATTTTATAATAAAGTGATTGTGGTTCTGAACAATAAACACTCTTAACTTGAATCACAAACATTTTCCATTTGGCTTCAATAGTTTATTATAGAGTATTTTGGAGTAGCGCCAATTGCAATTTAATTTAGAAAGAAATGTATCACAAAATAAGCCAAAGCACTTAAGAAAATTATTATGATCTGCTCTTGTGGGTTAATTGTAATGAACACAACTGCGAAAATAAACAAAAACATTGAAGCATTTGCTTTAAAAGTGTGATTTTTTAAAGAAAGATATGGCTTCAAAATGGAGAGCAGGGCTTTCAGTGATTCATCTTGAAATCTGTATCAAAAGATGTTGATGCAAAGGATCATAAAGACTAGAAGGTTTAAAGAGAGTTTTTCTATAAATTGCTCCAAAGTGCAAAAATATAGAGTGAAAATGAATAGAAAACCACTTCCAACAGATGAGTCAGGTGTGTTAAAGTGTGTGCATGGGTCTATACTCCAACAACGTCCACATAAAAACACTATGACACGTCTATTAAAGCACACAGTGATGTACTAAAGGCCCAGGGTCATATTACACACATAGCTCTGTATTGTCTGAACGTAAAGAGCCTTTTCAGTGTTCACTCGTCGCTCCTGAAGCATGTACTCTTCCAGGTGGAGAGTACGGAGTGTCTTTTTTAATTACACACAGAACTAACGTATGTGCCGTGTATCTGTGGACGCTGCAGTGACACTGAGGACCTCTGAACGCAGCTGCAGTCGTAATCAGCCACACTGCACCGGGCTGTAATCAGAAGCTGTGAATGACACGTCGCTCTGATTCGTAATTAGAGGCTTCCATTCAACGCGTCCAGGTTCAGAGGTAATGGGCTGTAATAGTCACCTGTGGAGTCACCGCTGTCAGACCCGAGTGAAATGAACAGAGCTCTCTGACAGAAGGTTTTAAAGCCACAGTTCAGTCGTTTTTATGTTTGTCTGCTCCCGGTTTGACGAGGTAGACGGGAGTAATTCACAGAAAACTAGGACATACTCAGTGAGAGGGAGTGTTCTTATAGTTTTTCTGAAACATGGAGCCAGAGAAAAATCTATCTTCAAGCGACAGAACTCCTCAGAAATCCTGCAAAATGAAGCACTTTGAAAATAACTTTAAAAAAATGGCACTTTCTCGTCTAAATGTGACACATATCGTCAGGATTTTAAATCTGTCCGTTAGCGTTTGTCACTGCTGTGAAAAATCTATAGCATTTTTCTTTTACATTTCTACTTAAAACAGACCCATAAGTATGAATAATAATAAATATGACTACAATGCAATGACATAAACATAATAAAAGTAACAAGTACAGTTTTTTGTAATTGCTAAAGCACTTTTTCTGAAACTGAGCCAGAAACTTTACAAACTCCAAAACTATTTACTCAAGTGACAAAATATTCAAGCACTTTAAGCAAAACTTTAAAAACTCTTGAAAAAATGACACTTTCTCGTCTAAATGTGACACATATCGGCACATTTATAAATCTGTCCATCAGCGTTTGTCACTGCTGTGAAAAATCTATAGCATTTTTAACATTTCTACTAAAGACAGGGTTATAAATATTCAGTATGTGTGTTTGTTTACAGTTCCCATCTCAAAATAACCATTAACAAACTGAAAAAGATTACTGTTCGTCTAATCTCCGACATGGATCAGACACTGGCCTCGTCTCAAAAATGTCTTCTCTGGACGAACGTCGAGGGAAGTATTGCCTCTTGCAGAGAAAAACTCCTTTCCTCTGAGACTACTTTTTACTTATTTTGGTCAAGCTTTGAAATGTGTGCCTTTATTTTGAATTTCGAGTCTAAACAATTACAAAAAATACCATAAAATTCCCTTTTGAAAACATTAATTCTTCATCAGTGTCTATTTGATTGTGATATTTTACCTCGATATCTTCAGAGATGGACCATATTGAGTAGAATAAAAACAGCCATCTGATGAAAAAAAGAATATAAATACCTTTTTATGTGTAGTATGTTCTGCAACAGTTAGAAATGTTAGAAGTCACATAGATGCATTAAAATAAGAGAAATAGAGTCTGTCCACAACATCTCCATGAATCCATCAGAACAGAAACCTGCTGTGATTTCTGTCGTTATGCTCTGAGCCTGAGCCGCGTCAAAAGAAACCATTCAAAGCCATTTTCTCTCTGCTCTTCTTCTTCTTTGATAATCTGCCTTTTCAGCTCTCGGGAAACAAACACAAAAACACAACGTTTGACACTTCAGCGAACAACAACAAACATATAGCACTGTTCATTTGGGAAAACTCCAGTTGTTGATATTAATGACTGCTGCTGAGTCCAGAGTAAATGTGTCTCAATGAAGAAAAGTGTGTCTAATGAGGCTTATACACAGAATATATCTGTAGCATATGCTGTTTCCACCAGGTTTTAATAATTACACGGCTTATTTACAACTGTGACAGTAAATAATAAAGGTAATTACTTTGTGCATTAAACCTGATGTATTCATTATTGTGTGTCTGCAAATTAAAAAGATTGTACCTGATATTTGATTTCTTCTAGTTGTGGAAATTGTTTAAACTCCAAACGGTTTATTGTAAAAGCAATCATTTGACGACAGTATGGACTGATATTTGTGGCACTAGAAACTGAAACTGAATATGTTCTATTTTGATGTGAATTGAAACTTAAAAACTGTAATTGCAAAACTGAAATTAAATCATGATGTGAAAGTGAAAATATCGGAGATCTGAACTGAACTTTTCAACAAGCAGTTCCAAAGTGAATGAATTCAGTTCCAAAATATAAATTCATTTTCATTTTAGTGCAATTCATTTACAAACCAGTGCATTTGAGTTTTTAAAGGTCCCATATTATACTATTTTGAACATTATACAGTGCATTCTGGATACATTTAGGTTACCATATCACGTTCTGCAACATGAAACACACAATAATGATCTTATACAAGCGGTTTGGATGAGCTCTCATCATGAGTCCAAAGTGAACGGTCTGATTTGGCGCTGTCACTTTAAGGCTCAGCTCTCCCGTGTTGGCCCCGCCCACTCATGACGTCACGCTATAGCTACGCGAGCTACGCTGGAAACAGACTGAAGTAAACACGGTACATGGTAGTAATAACTTTTTCAGCAATAGCTTTGAGAGTAACTGAGCCGTATATCTTCGACCCAGAGTCTGACTCTGAGTTTAAGAACATGAGCAAACACAAAGACCTCGAAGGCTTCTACAAGACGTTTCTGCTTGGTAAATGAGAAACTATTTATTGTGTATGTTTCTATGGTGTAGCCCGTAGCATAGCGCGTGTTAACTGCTTCTGTTTATCGGTGCACATGTGGAAATGACCGTACAATGCCTACTGAAGTTGAGAATGTATGCTGCCTGGAGACTCCTAAGGAGCTGGTGTGCAGTGTATTGAAAGAACTATAATAAAGTAGCCTAGCAATATGTAGAGCTATGCAGTAATGCTTGTTAGTAATACATGTTGCTGACTGTTAGTAAGCTAACACAGTAGCAGCGATGCTTCTCTGTGTCTGAGCTGCAGAGCTCCACTTGTTGACAGTGCAGGAGAGAGGGGCAGGAGGAGTGTGGAGGAGCACTTCCTGGAGAGGAGTGGTTTATTTCACATATTGACGTCATTGCGTGAAACAGCTCGTTGAAAGGACTGTAGCTCAAACTAAATAAATGACTTAAACATGCGCGAATGAAACAAAACACAACTTTGGGTATGTGTTTGAGGTAGAAACAACGTTAGAACATGGTTAAAAGCTCAGAAAAGTCGATTTAGCATAATATGGGACTTTTAAATAGCATTCATTAAACTTGAGCTTTAAACGTCCAGCGTGAATAAAAAGCATCTGTAAAAAGGCGTGACTGCAGGTTATGACATCTTGTATAGGTCTATTATCTATAATTGGGGAGTATTCTGGGAAAAGACGGACTAGTTCTCTCCTGTGTTCATTTCAATGTTAATCAATGATAATAATGTATAATTTGGCACCAACGAATGAACAATAGCATTGACGTTTTGATGTGTATTTGATGATTCATTCTATGTGTCATGCTGTCTTTTACACAGAGAATAAACACACTTTAATTCTTAAATATGATCGGAATGTCTTTAGCCTTCACTGAAGTTATGTTTCAGAGGGTGTGTTTTTATTGGTCATTAAATGAATTTTAATTAAACTATCAACATCTGTGAGACTGACAGCATGACAAAGGGAATAAAACTAATTGTCCTGGTGCCCTTTGACTTCTGTCCCATACATTCACCTGAAAAGCTCTCTGTGAGAAAAAAGCTTTAAAAAGCTCTTTATTTTTAATCTGTTGTGTGCTTGCAGTGCCACGTGCCACTGTTTGTGTCATGTTGTATTTTCTGTTTCTGCTCCATACAATACAGCCACGGTTCTGAGCTTCTAATGAAATAAATCAAACGTTTACTATGCAACACATCTTTTCTGTAAATTACATAAAGCATCTTCTGTGGACGGTGCAAAGATCTGAGACGAATGAGCCTCTGGAGACTGAACATTCCCGTCGTGTTTCAGTAACAAACAGGATGTGCTGCTGGTTATTGGTGGTTATTGGAGGAGCCGCTCCGTTTTGACAGCGAGCCACTGCAGCCTTGGCAGTTTAATTACTGTGTCCACTCCCACTTCCTCTGAACGAGAGGCTCTCAGAACGAAGACAGGTGCCAGAGACGCCGCAGGACCACGTTCAGGCGCAAAAAAAAACACGACGGACCTCGGCTTTGATGCTGCTTTTCATTTATTCTGACGTGTCCCAAGGTTTAAGAGTTCTGAAGCTAAAAGCACATCATTGACAGCGCGTTTTGTTCTTGTGTTTTCAAGAAAAACATGAACATCTCTGAAATTCAGTTTCTTTTCACAGACCAATAACCAATCTCTGGACTGTAATGGTATTTGTGAAGAGTTTGACATCGATGACAGCTCGGATTTGATTAAAAGCTGAATGCTGATGTGACCCTGGACTTAATTGTGTGTGAGGAGGCTCGAGACACTGGCAATATGGAACAAACAACACTTGTACCTCTAAACTTCCAGACCTGCAAACACACTGGTAGAAATCTGTTGTAGCCCTGAGTTTAAAACAATGGTAATTTCATTCAATCAACACAAAAGAAGAACTCTGTTGGTCCTTTTAATCTAACTAAGTAACTAAAAAAAGCCCGAAAGAAGCATGACCTTTTCAGACAATAATCTAAGTACTTTAAAGACCCACATAATGATCTACAGATGGAGTCATAAATGTGCTAATGTTGTGTTTAAATGAGTGAATCCAGTCACAGCAGCAGTTATTAGCAGCGCTTTAAGAAAAGGAAGACTATTAAAAACATAAGAAGTGAACATAACGTGCATTGAAACCTCAGACACAAATAAATAATTTAGTACATAGTCTAACAGTCTGACAGTGTTGAATATGGCCTCTAGGTTCATCTAACATCCTTCAAAAAGCTCAACCTTCTTCCAAATCCCCAAAGATCAGCTGGAGTGTTTTCTCTGGACTAAACCACGACAGACCTGAGTGAAGTCCGGTTCACGTCGTGCCCTTTAATGTGTCCTGAATCATGTCCAGGTCTCTGGGGCTGACTCTGTTTAGCTCTGTCTGTCACTCTGTCATGTTTCTGTCTGAACGGCCTGTCACTGTCGGCCTCTGGTCCATTCGTGGTATTTTAAAAAAGAACGCAGCTGTGGATCTGCTCTGCCTCAAAGACACCACCTGGACTCACCCTGCATCACTGCACACTTCATTAAAGTCTGAATAGAGTCACAAAAAGAACACTATTAAACACTAATTCTGACCTCAACACATTCACACAGTGAAAATGAATCATTAAACAGACTCTACCTCATATTATATTCCTTCTAGTTGTAAAAATGGTTTAAATAGTATAAAAATAGTTCATTGTAAAATCAGTAATTTGTGAAAAACAGTCTTTATGATCCATCTACTGTTTATTGTAAGTGATTGTAATAGATGAGAACCTCTATTCAGGAACAGAAAACCTTGGACAATCACATGCTCCAAAAAGGAGCGCTCCCATTGGTCGACACTTGTCACATGACGTTCCAGGAAGTTTAATAGCTGCAGATAAAGTGTATTTTCAGCTGAATATGTCTTTTAACAGACAGTAAGATAAAAACAGATAAATACTGTCAATTCAATCACGTAATGTTTAACGAGGAGGAGATAATTGTCGTCCTGACGCTGAAGTCACAGCTAAGCTAACGCTAAACTCTAAACTTCAGTTTGGTCAAATGGATTAGTATTTTGGGATGGTCTGGTTTTATTTTTTAATAAAAGAGAAGCAGGAGAGGTCCCTAGACTGATTTTGGAGGAGAGTCTGAGACAGGGACAAGAAAAGACAACCAGTGGCTTAACTTCCTGAACATTTAGAAACAGAAGATGTCCTAGGTGAAGTATTTCTCAGATTAAGCCCAAAGAGAGAGGATCAGATTGATGAGAGGAGCAGTCAGAGGTGGAGCACACATTTTCTGGCTCAAAGCAGCAGATTTCTAAAACAGTCCCTGCAGATACTGTTGTTTATTTGGAGAAATGAAGCATTACTGTAACTAATTTGTGACAAATTGATCCAAGACTCAGGCAGTCATCCATCCTCATGTTTATTCCAGGTTTGTTGTGTGCTCTTGTTTAAACTGTTTATCCAGCCTCAGTTTATAAGAGACAAAAGATTATAATGGAATGGTTTAAAGTTATAAAGAGGGTTTGGGTTTCTATTTTCAAACCAAGACAATAATAATTAACTTAACAACACCAATTTCCCCCTACTTTTCCCGTCTGGTCGGCAATACTCCCATTTCCAGCCATTTCCATTCAGCAAAAGCCTGTCAGGCCACTCAACCAAATAAAATAGGACAGGTTTTATTCAAGGCTTTGTTTCTCTGATTGCTAGTTTACAGAAAAAAATGGCCGCCATAAAGGTGTGTAATTTATTTAAAATGGAAGATGTTTAAAAATGTGCAAACGAGACGACAAAGGAACGAATCAGGTCCAACGTAAAAACCAAAGAAATGAAGATAACCAAAAGAGAAACTAGAATATTTAAAATCTTAAACCAAAATGAACAAGTCAAACTAAAGAATGACAAAAGTAGCGTTCCTAAAGAAGCAAAAAGGGAAAGACACCTTCAATTTTATGTATTTGAGATGTTTTGTTTTTTGTTTTAATCTTGTTGGGATACATGTAGATCACACTAAATTTAAATTCTGAAGTTAATTTGACATTTTCCTGCAGATCCTCAATAATATGTAAATATCCTCATAAACATGTCTCTGCAGGTGACGCTCCTGAAGAGGACGTCCCATCGCCTTTTCTCTCCTCCTTCTTCCCTCCTTCCCTCTGTCCTCTGTGGGCGGGACTGGGACGCGAGGACAGGAATCGAGGAAGCGTGCTAACGTCCCAGAGCAGGACACATTGTGGGGACAGGTTGTATTACAGCGGCTGAACTGTAGGAGGCACTGTCTGCGTGATGTGTTGTTTTAAAGCCAGGACTGAGCAGAACTTTGGAACTGCTCCATAAAAGTTATCATTGAGAGAAATAATGTGAAATAATAAAGATATGAGTGAGTTTTAAGGTGTTTTTTCATTTTTTTTTTTTTTTTTTTGTAGCTATTCAGTGGCTGTAGCTGAAATCTGGCCCTTGGCACTTCTTTTGTTTGTCGTCCAACACAAACCCACAAAGAAAACAATGTCAGCAATGGTTAAAACGTTAATTTGCAGAAAATGGAGTTATAAATATGAATGCAGCCTATTGTGTAAAGTCTTCCTTATTTTCTGCTCATTCTGTCACCTTTTGTACAAGATTTCCTGATAGCTTCCTCTTTATCTTCTGAATTTAAACAAGCTCTCATTTTTGTATCAAGACCTTGACCGGTCCAAATGCAGGTCAAACACAAAAATGATCTTCTGTGAAAGAAAAGATCTGGTGCTGAACAGATAAAACTGTTCCAAGAAGAGGCTGCACTGTTTATAGCATCAGTTCCGTTCAGTTTCCGGGACAAGACTTTTCTGGGGCAGAGAAATACAAAAGGGACAATAAGCTTAGCATCTTATTTCTAGCCACAGCACTTTTACTTTACAATGTTTACTGTAATATGTCATTTTTGTTGCAAAGAGAGTTGTTGGACTGAAATAGAGAGACACCGAGGAGAATAATCCAGATGTAGAGCAGGAGCAGAGAGGCTTATTCACGGTGCATTCAGGGTTTATTTAAGGCCAGTGAGTGAAACTAACACATCTTTACCACAGGGCTTTTTCAGATATGCCCCGAGGCTTGAGTCTAGCCTCCATTTTGTTTTCAGGTTATTTGTCTGACTTGTCTATTTGGTGACTTTTCTAACGTGTGAGAAACTATTAACAAAAAACTGCCAAAAAGTCTCTTGTAATGTTTACAATAATCGGCTAAAATCAGTTAATTGCTTGTTCTGTGATGTTGGTCAGATTTGATCCTGTCACACTGTAAACAACAAAGGTGGAACCAAGTTATTGTTAAGTCACAAGAAAGTCAAGTCTTTGTCCTTAAGTCCAAGTCAAGACCAAAATCTGAATTTATTTAACAAAAAATGAGAAGGTAATAAAAGTAAATGATTTTTTCTATTCTATTGGTGTCAGTGATGTTGAATGTGTGGCTGCTTTTTGTCCTTTGGTTGTAAAGCCCTGTAGTGCTGAGTTTTACAGAGAGCATTTGAAGGCAGCGTCATGAGAGTAACGTCTCAGGTTACATGTCAGTAACCCTGTTCCCCGAGAAAGCGGGAACGAGATGCTGCGTAGCATACGCTTTAGAAACATTGTTTGTCAGACCGGTTGTGAAGCTCGTGGATCAAACACACCAAAGGGATTTGTTCTGCTTATATACCTCCTGCTCAATCAACAGCACCTGAGAGATTGGGCGCACCTGGTTGATTGGGCACAGGAGGGTATAAAAGGCACTGGAACAGTCCCCAGATCTGTTTGTCTGAAGACCGCCCAGACACGCCCACAGGGGCGGCACTGCAAACGCAGCATCTCGCTCCCGCTTTATCGGAGAACAGGTAAAATAACTTGAGAAAAAAGAACTTTAAAGTCAGAAACCTGGCAGGTGCTGACTCCAGTGGTTCAAAAGGGGCAGCCACCAGGCCATCAAGTACAATAGCTAGGTCCCAGGAAGGGACAGTCATTCTAGCAGGCGCCTCGGCCACTTAGCCCCTCGAATAAAGCGGCCAATCAGTGAGTGCCTCCCAACCGTCACCCGTCCATCAGAGCGTGGCTAGCTGAAATAACGGCCACAAAAACCCTGAGTGTACTGGGATGAGCGACAATTTATCCTGCTCCAGCACTGAAACAGTCTGGCAGTGAACAGGGTCTGCAAGACTAATGAAGAAAATGAACTGTTTCAAAACACATTCTTTAATCTTTGGGAGAAGCATCAAGTCTTTTCAGAGACTCAAGTCCAAGTGAGTCTGGTTCAAGTCCAAGTGAAGTCTGAGTCTTTGGTTCAAGTCCAAGTGAAGTCTGAGTCTTTGGTTCAAGTCCAAGTGAAGTCTGAGTCTTTGGTTCAAGTCCAAGTGAAGTCTGAGTCTTTGGTTCAAGTCCAAGTGAAGTCTGAGTCTTTGGTTCAAGTCCAAGTGAAGTCTGAGTCTTTGGTTCAAGTCCAAGTGAAGTCTGAGTCTTTGGTTCAGGTCCAAGTCCAGTTACAAGTCTTTTACATTTTCTCAAGTCAGAACTGATCAAATGTGTGACTCAAGTCTGACCCAGTCCTGTTCTGTGTTGTTTTGTACCAACAGAAACAGTGATATCAGACAGATGATCGTCATCACGCTAAACACCAGTTCAAGTCTATCTCTGGACTGTCTCAAAGATGACTAGTGTCTTTTGGGACTGGAATTGTTCCATATGTGACTGTTTTTGTGTCATTGCAGTGAAAGCACTTCTGCCTCACAGCATGAAGTCTGTGCGACTCATCTTTCTTTGGCCTTTCTCTTTGAGTCCTGCTTCCTCCCACTTTTCAAAGACAGGCATGTTTTGGTGAATTAGTGACTGTGAAAACTGCCCTCGGTGAATGAATGTGAGTGTGAATGTTGTGTGTCAGTGTCTGTCAGTGTTAACCCTTTGTCTGGGCCACAGCAGCTTCAATAGACTCCAGCCCTGAGACCCACGAAGGAAAGAACGAGTGAATAAATCAGATCTATCTGTGTCGAGGACCACAGCTGGATCAGAACTATTGATTTCTCCTGATACTCATCTGTCCAGTCCAAGTGAGCTGCCCCAGATCCTTTAGGACCCCAAGTCAGGAAAAAGGAGTTATTTTTAGTCGTCCTGTTCCAACATGAAGGGCATCTAAAGGACACTCCCTTTTTTCTCTTTAAAACAGTAAAATGCCACTGTTTATATTCATTTATATAAAGCATTGGAGAAAAAACAGACTCTACTTTTGTATTTACATTGGTCATTGGTCAGAGAGGTGTGTCTCTGCTCAATTATAGTTGGATCTTAACCATTGAGACAACCATGCCATGTTTTCACACTTTCAACAAAATCATAAACACATCTTTTTCAAGATGGTATAGTATGTTTGAGCTTATGTTTACTACATTCATGGCTTTTACATTAAAGCATGTGACCAGTGTTAATCCCTTGTTCAAATTGTTTTTGTCATGACCTAATTGATAGGAGTGGACTTCAAATGCTCTCTGTAAAACTCAGCGCTACAGGGCTTTACAACCAAAGGACAAACAACAGCCACACATTGAACATCACTGACACCAAAGGATAGTTCAAATAATAATAATAATCATTGTGACAATACTTTTTTTACTTGTGTTATCATTTATGTTAAAAACTGATTTAAAAGCTTACATTGACTTGATTAAGACTTACTTCCCCCACTTCTGCAGCACAGGCACTTTAAAATATACATTTCAAAATACATATATTTAAAACAAACACTTTAAGATACATGTGGACTGTCACTTTAAATTAGGCGCTGCAAAATACTCTTATTAACCCTTAAAGAACCAAGCCATTTTTTCATATTTTTTGCCCGCCTGGTCTGTCTGTGTATTAATGCATGTATAATCTTAACCCTTTCAAGCACAGTCAATTAATACACATCTTTGTTTTCAGGACAATCTGGGCTCTCAGAATATGTATGCCAAAATTATGTCACATGATGGCATTCAAAGTTATGACTATATAAACAAACATACAAAATAAACGAAAATTAAATTTTACAGAATTTAAAGCCTCAAAATGGAGGTCCGCTATCGTGATTTACACGTTTTGATCACAAAATGTCATAAATAATCACATTATGACGGCGTTAACATGGTGGATTTACTGAACGAAGTTTCCGGAAAAAAACGCCGCGTTAAACGGCTGAATTGAAAACTTTCTCGAAAGGATATAATTGCCCCGAGCCCACTGTAGATTGCCGAAAGGGTAAGCTTCTAAACACAATTTTCCGCATTAAGTTCTGTTGTGTAGTTTTAGAGCTATTCAGCAAAATACTCAGCGATCCAGCGGAGTTATGAGGGTTAATAACAAGTACTTTGTTATATTTAAGGCAATAGATTCCTAACTGTGACTATGTGATTCATTCATTCATCTTCTACCGCTTATCCCACTCGTGGGGTCGCGGGTGGCTGGAGCCCATCCCAGCTGCTTTGGGCCTTAGGCGGGGTACACCCTGGACAGTGGCCAGTTCGTCAGGGCTGACACTTAGACGTACATTGACAGACAACCATTCACTCTCACATTCATCCACTAGGGGCACTTTAGAGTCACCAATTCACCTATACATGCATGTCTTTGGACGGTGGGAGGAGAGAACCCACGGTGACACGGGGAGGACATGCAGACTCCTCACAGAAAGACCAGAGTTAGCCAACGATGTTTTTTGGGTCGGCTGGGATTCGTACTCACGACCTTCTTGCTGTGAAGCGGGAGCGCTAACCACTCTGCTACCGTGCACCCCTTGACTATGTGATGTTCTGTAAAACTGTACTTTAGGTTTGTTCTGTGTATTGTTCTGGTTCTGTTCTCTCTATATGTCTGTTGTATTAGTATCATGTTTGTTTTTTCTATTTCTGGGACTATATGGATGGAAGTTAGCGGTTAGCATTGTGCTAAATCCAGCATATTTACCACAATTTGCACCGTACATTCATTAATATGCACGGTCCCAACCAAATAAATGAATGAATGAAAAAGATCCACGCGTCTCATTCCACATCTGTTGCTTTTAAAAATCTCTACTTTGTGAGATAATCACACATGAGGACAGCTTTTTGTGGCTCTGTGTGAAAACATGTCTGGAAGTCAGCCACTCGCAGCAGATGACCACCTTCAGTGAAAACTAAACAGGTTTTGTGCAGCTACAGCTCTGACAGAGGGAGCGGAGAGTGACGGGTGGAGCGGTGCCAGGACCTAAATGTGATGAACGCTGTAGCTGTGAACCGAGCCCAGAGTCCAGCTCCGAGAGGCCCACAGCTGCTGCTTCACAAAACCAGCCTCATCTGATCAGAGACAACGGGACAGAGTCTGGCAGTGTCCAGCCATGGACCAAACATAATCTATATAATCACTGCTTTAGTCTCTTCTCTACAATGACGTCGAAGCAACATTTATCCATGTTTCATTTGCTGCTTTTTCTCTATTTTTATCTTTTTTATTCAACTGTTAAACCTCAAGTCTGACGTACATTCTCTTCTCTGTTGATGCTTTTCTTTTTTCAGCTGTTTCTCTGTTAAAAGACATATTCAGCTGAAAATACACTTTATCTGCAGCTATTAAACTTCCTGGAACGTCATGTGACAAGTGTCGACCAATGGGATTCCTCCTTTTTGGAGCATGTGATTGTCCAAGGTTTTCTGTTCCTGAATAGAGGTTCTCATCTACTACAATCCCTTACAATAAACAGTAGATGGATCAGAAAGACTGTTATTTTCCCACAAATGATGATTTTACAATAAACTAATTTGGTTTAAACCATTTTCAAAACTAGAATAAAAACTATCAAGTACAATCTTTTTAAGGTGTCTTTTCCAGGCCACTTGGGGCAGGAGTGTATTTCAGCTGCTTTGAGTGACAATGGGTGCACCTTGGACAAACTCCAGTTATTTGCAGGGTTAACACTTAGAGACACATTCATTACTGTGAGTAACTAGGAATCACAAACTGAACAGACAAAAATGTCCTAAGGATCGATCCCACAATTTTCTTGCTGTGAGACAGAGATGATATTAAAGTCTGTGTGTGTTTTTATTCGCAGGATATTTTACTCAGAAAGGCTCAGATTAAATTGATGACGTAACAGATCGTACGTGTACTTCGACATTTTCTTTACAGTAATCGAAGAATAACTCCTCCTTTTCGTCGTCTTGGCCACAATGTCACATAAAGGATTCACACAGAGGTCGTAATGATTAGACAAACATGTAAAGGAACACAAAAGTAAGTGCACTGGAGACTTGGGTTTGTCCAGAGGCTTTGTTTACTCCAATCAATAGCCCCTCAGCTCCACGTTTTTGAGGTGAACACATTTTTTCCTTTGTACCTTAATGAGACGTCATTAGTTACGTGTGTGAGACAGAAAGAAAGACCAATATAAAGAAGTCTTCTGTGAGTGCAGCTGTGGTAATTACACATCCACACGCAACACAATACAGCCATTGAAAACGCATATATTCTGCACATACATGTTTCCATGGTGCAGTATGTTAAAGGCTTTGGTCTTTCTACAGAAGCTCAGTTAAAAGGGTCACAAAGCAAAGAGATCTGAGGATTTATCTTCTGCCTTGGCTCCTTGGCAGTGTATTTACTATTTAAAGCTCCACTCTCCTTCTTCTCTTTTATTAAAAAACATAAAACAAGACCAGTTTTTCCTCCAAAATACTAATCCATTTGACCAAACTGAAGTTTAGAGTTTAGCGTTAGCTTAGCTGTGACTTCAGCGTCAGGACGACAATTATCTCCTCCTCGTTAAACATTACGTGATTGAATTGACAGTATTTATCTGTGTTTTACGTTGTCTCCCTTTTCTCTGTTGATGCTTTTCTTTTTTCAGCTGTTTCTCTGTTAAAAGACATATTCAGCTGAAAATACACTTTATCTGCAGCTATTAAACTTCCTGGAACGTCATGTGACAAGTGTCGACCAATGGGAGCGCTCCTTTTTGGAGCATGTGATTGTCCAAGGTTTTCTGTTCCTGAATAGAGGTTCTCATCTGTTACAATCCCTTACAATAAACACTAGATGGATCATAATCACCACAAATGTTTGATTTTACAATAAACTATTTGATATTTAAACCATTTTCACCAAATAGAAGAAAAAATACCAGGTGCAGTTTGTTTAAGGTTACTTCAAAACATCAGATGAATTAATTATTTTAAGGAAAACATGACACACAATATCTACATTTGCAAAAATAGATAGAAAAATCATGTTTTGATATAAATATTAGATTATAATATCACAATAGTACGACATAGTGACAGTCAGTGCAACATAATACTCTGCAATGAATCACAATTTTTGTTGTAAAAAAAGGAAAAACACAAAAAATCAGAAGTTATGCATTAATTATGAGGTGGGTACTTTGTCTTTTTGCCTAAACATTGCTATAATAGCTATTATTTGTTATGTCTTACCAAAGCAATAGAGAAAAGAACTCTAAAAAAAAAAAAGTAATACACCTTGTAGTCTATTATCATTTTTCCCAACTGAGACATCTCCAGCTTTATGAGAAACTGTGTTTCTTTATAACAGAATAACTAGACTCACAGGAACAATTTCAGCCCGACGTCTCGAAAACTGGAGCAGAGTGGACTCCCCGGTGGCAAATCCACAGAGCGGCGCAAACATTAGACAAATAAAAGCAATGACAGATAAAGGTCTGCAGAAATTAGCTCTGCGTTAAAATGGCCACGAGCAGAGTTTATCGGAACAGGTCCTGACTGTGCATACATTAAGAGACACAAACCCAGAAGGCGGGTTATTTCTCATTACGGAGAAGGGTACATTCAGGTGAAATGGATCGGAGCGGCATATTTCCTGAATCGGATTGTGCTGTTTTATTTTATTGTTATAGTAACGGTGATCTTCTTCACTGAAGGCCATTGTTACACAGTCCCAGTCCTTACAATGGCCTTGGGCTGGACAGAGATACATAATTGAAGAGAAGGATCCAGTTGTGTGTCACGGCTGAGATGGTGCAATGTCATCCTGAGAATAATAAGAGCACGCCTTGAGCAGCCCTGAAACTGGGGAAAGGTGCAATGTTATCTGTCAGCCCAAATCCTGTCCGTCAGACTCTTCTACAGCCTCAGGGACACTCTGGCTTTTACGAAATAGACTCATAAACTTTTTAGGATGTCGTTGTGAAAACAAAGACACTGTTTAACTCAAATAAACTCAAAATAAGCCCAAAGGTGGAACGGGATTGTTCCAATATAATAACAAACGACTAAATAACATGTTTTTGTTTTTATGCTCAGAAATATTATTCACAACAACAGTCATAAAAATATATACACCACTTGATTTGTTCTGTTCTAACACTGACCCCTGACCTTAGGCACCACAAAGCTCTTACTACTTTCAATAAATATTTAAAAATGTTGCCTTTTAGTGAAGTATTTTATATTTTACACTATTTTTTTAAGTCGGTTATTTATTGTTTTTTAAATATATTTTTTATTGTTTTCTTTGGATGATTTTAATATTATCATTTGTTTTATTGTTTTTATTGGGTCTTGATGCAGTTTTTCTTCTTTCACTGTGTAATTTTGTTTAGAAAAGTGCTACATAAATAAAGTTTGTTGTCATTATTATTGTTTATTATTATTACTATTACTACTATTATTATTGTTTATTCTATACCATAAAATGTTCAGTATCGTTATTTGAATACACAAAATACAGGAAATTCATTTAAAGAATTTGAAAACAGAAGAAAAATAAAGGGAACAAAACAAGGAATACAAGGAACACATCAGAATAGAAACTCTCACAGCAATGTTTAAATGTTCCTAAAGTGAAAAGCCTCATCAAACCTTTTTTTTTTTTTTTTTTTGTTGATTTGTTGATTATGAAAAAGTATTTGCCCCCTCCCTGATTTCTTATTTTTTGCACATTTGTCACACTTTACTGTTTCATATCATCAAACAAAATTAACCTACTCAGAAATATTAGGCAAAAACAACTCAAGAAAAGAAAAGTGGGCCACAGTCCTTTACAATGATGTGAAAGACTCACGGTCAGTTATTAGGTTTAGGGGGCAAATACTTTTTCACATAGAGCTAGGTAGGTTTGTATAGCTTTTTTCCCTTAATAAATAAAACCATTACCTAAAAAAATGTGAGTTGAGTTATCTTTGTCTAAAATTTAAGTTTGTTTGAGACAGTTAAGTGTGACAGAGACAAAGAGGGCAAATACTTTTTCACAGCGCTGTATGTCCACGTAGGGCTACCGTAGCTCTAATCTCTCTCTTCGTCTGTTGAAGTGGTCCCGCTGTGATGATGCCAGTGTGGCTCGTCTCCTGGATGTCCTCGATTTTAAAAAGCCATTAACCAAACACGGCTCTGAAGCAGGTCACCTCATTTACGGGTCGCACTCTCTCTCCGCCGCCTGTTATTGTCTCAAACAGCGACCCATGTATTGATTTAGATCCAACACGTCCCAGTCTGGCATCATCAGGGCAGTATTTACACTCAGGTAATGAACTCCCAATCATCTCAGTGAAGAAGAAAGATCGGCCACTGTTGTGTCCAAAATTATAACCACCAATAAATACTAATACGTTACATTAAATTAAAGTTTAGAGCTTAAACTTTTATCTTTGGAGTTTCTCGTTGTAGACTGTAGTGATCCTGTAATTATCTCTGTCTCATTAAACACTGAAGCATTGACAACATTTATCCATGTTTCATTTGCTGCTGTTTCTCTATTTTTATCTTTTTTGAGCTGTTTCTCTGTAAAATAAGACTTATTTCCAACAGAATAACCCATTTCCTTGGTTTATTTCCTTGTTCCTTCGTTGTTGACGTCAGTGTCGACCAATGGGAGCGCTCCTTTTTACCTGAAGTGAGCTGTGATTGGACAAAATCCTGCTGTGGACTGATCATTCTCATCTGTTAAAATCCTTAATTATAAAGACTAGACCACGTCTTAAGGTACTCTTAAATGTAAAATATCAGGTAATGGACTTTTAATACTGGTAAAATTGGAAATAACCATGCACTAAAGCCTCTGAGAACCTTTGTTCCTGAAAACTGATCTTGAACTTGAGCTGGTTAGCTTCACACAGTCACCAGATTACTTTGCAGTGTTTTAGAGATTCAGACCAGATTCGGCCGTGTCTCTTAAGGTTAATGTTCCTCTTTTGTGGATGGCTTTAATTCTAAGGGAAAAATCAGTGGTAGAAATTGAATTAGTTGTATACTGTCAGGAGAATGGATGCTAATACAAATCAAGCCCCACTGACCTCTACCTCCATGTTTTGGCAGAATTTTCAAAAAGATACAGTGGAACAAGGAATTATCTTGTCATCTGTGTAAATAAAGCCATGATCTTTAAAAATGCTAATGATATTTCAGTGAACAGATGGTGACAAAGGACGAACCGTCGTGAGGAGAAAGTAAAATGGTCTAGTTTTAAATATTAATGAGAGTTAAATAGGACAATCACAAAGAGCCTTAGTTGTTATAAATCTGATTAACCATGTGTTAAACTGTTTACTTTCACATTTAGTTCTTAGAATTGAGCTGATGCTATTGTATGTTCATAATAACTCTTGAATAAGTCGTGTAAATAGAAGGTGTGTGCTTGAGTCTGGTCTGAATGGCTGCTTTTCCCTGAATTGCACCGATTGATTAATAGCTGTGGTTCTTTATGAGATAAATCCTTTGGTGATTGCCCTATATTCTGCTCTAATGCCCAGTTAAACTCCAAAAATAACCCACGTCAGACTCGTGCACAGTCTAATAGTCAAACAGTTCCATGGATTGTTAGCAGCGATCTTTCCACTGCCGTAATCTGGACTGAAACAAGAACTAAAATCTGCTCAAAGTAAGCATTGTAATCATGAAAACACTTCATCTCTGAGTCCAAACATTAAATATAAACCTTGATAATACAGGGCTCCACGCTTTAATAAAGTTAGACTGAAACTGCTTTGGAACAAATGGGTTAAAAATGTCTATGTTGAGTGTTTGTGTTGTCTGCATTTGTGTATATGTTATAAATGGAGCAACTGTGTTTTCTGCTAGATATATTTCAGTTCTCTGTTCTGTCAATAAAGTATTTAACTAAAAGAGTGCACAGATCCAAAACTGAGGCCTGGATGACTGAGAACCTCCACAAACAGACTCTCACACTCAGCTGTTTCCATTTTCAGAAACATTTCTGAACGGCATTAAAAAGTTAAGAGAAAGGATCCTATTAGTTACCCACAAATCTCCAAAAGCTTCATGTCTTTTTTTCCCTCAGGCTTCTACAAAACCCATTTCAAATCTCTGTCAGTCTCGGATTTTTATTCACTTTTCAGCCAATTATTGTAAACAGACCAATTTATTTATCCTTTTTTTTTTACTTTAGTTGTATATTTTCTTCACACAACACTGATGACAGGACATTGACAGGACCTTCCTTTAAGCACGAGTCGTTTACGCCCAAAGCCACAAACAAAAGGAAAACCAAACGATCCAGTTATGAGCCTTCAGACTCGGATCTGACTTTGAGCCTCAGATCCTCTTTGTTTTGTGTTCAGACGAGAAATCCCACCCTTTCATCGGTGAATATAAAAGAAAAACACCTCTGGCCGCCAATTACTATCTGTAATAACATTATATAATTCAGTCAAATCTATGGAGAAGAAAAGTTCATTCTGCTCCGTACATATGGTAAACCCAATATTATAAATGCATTATGTTTTTTGGAAAGATTTTAAAGTAAGTGAGCTGGGATTAAATAAGTATTTCTTATTCCCACTTCTTTTGAAGCAGATAAGTATGGTTTATTATAAAAAAAAAAACCTGTTGTAATGAAATGAAGTCAATAGAAGTGTGTATGTTTATAAGAATATATAAGACAATGTTCATGTTGTGAGAGACATGCTAATATATTATATGTATTTTTTCACTTGCTTGAAATAAATAAATAAATAAATAAATAAAGCTGAGGAGCAGAAATGTCCGTGTGCAGTGAGAACAAGAACAGAACAAGGTCTGACCCAAAGCAAACCAAGGCTAAACCAGGACTTGACCAGAAATAAACAGATGAACTTAAATCGGACCAGTCCCAGGGCGACACTGAAATAAATCCACACACTGGACGTATTTTGGGAAGAGGAAACAGCTCCAGTCTGTGTCTTTCTATTGACGTAACACTCACCAGTGTCAGTTAAACCATTTATTTATTGTGTTAGTCCAAACAGAAAATAATTAGGTTTACTCAGATTTACTGTAAATGATTTTCTTCTTTTCTTCACGAACAAAACCCAGATCCCAGAAACAGAACCACATTTTCTTATTAGTTTTTTTCTTCCATGAAATAAACCACATATTTATTTATAAAAAATAATAACAATCCATTTAAATATAATTATATCTAACCATAAACCTGTTTTATTGTTGTCACTGCCCTCTGCTGAATGTTGGTTAATAATAATAATTAATGTTTTCTTAAGTTTGTCACTTAGCAACAACTTTAACTCCGCCTCCAGACGACAGCGATGTGTTTCAACATGAAGAGCAGTGTCTGTAAAACCTTTAGCCAAAAGATTTAAGTCTGTCTTTAGGTGAATTGTCTTTGATTTATGTCTGAACACTTGCCAGTCCTTGTCTGAAGAAGAAAAGCTCTTAAATTATTACAATAACCACGTGCTTTAGTTGAGATTTCAGTGCTTTTTTTGCACATTTTTACCACTTTATTAACAACTTCATGGCATTTGATAAATTTTTTTCTCCAAATCTTTAGTGCACGTGTTATCATCTTGAGTTTATGTCCTTATGACTAATTGGTGGACTCATCAAAAAAGTTCAAGGGTCACAGATACTATAACTCATTGAATTACTGTTTTTATTTCTAGTTTTTGCCCAATTCTAAATATCTCTTTGAGAACTGAGTCAATGAAATATGACCTGCTTTTTGGACAAAATGCAGTTGAAAAAGGACACAGCAACATGTCTTTTTCTTCTTGGCACAGGTATAAGACACAACACAGGAGGTAAAAATAATATTTAGTCAAATACAAAGGATGAGCTAAATATAAAATGGAAAGAATTTGAGTTAATTTCAATTAATTGTTGTGTCCTTTCAAGCCTTTCAATGTGACTACCTTCAGAGTCATTATTTCAAAAAAGCAATAGAAACTGCGCCTAAGCCACATAAAGGGCATGTTTCTTTTACTAAGCCATTAATCGATTCTCATGTTACTTTTATTTCTCTGAAGCCCGCGTCACTGTCGGTTGCGTAACATCATAAATCCTGCGCTGACAGGTGGATGTTAATTATGTGGTTAATTATGTGGTTAATTATGTGGTTTGTTGCTAATTATTGTTGGAACTAATAATTACAAACCAGGTATTTTCACATTTGAGGTTCCACTAAATTGTAAACCTGCCCTTCAAGTCACAAAATATTCAATAACATCATTCATTCATTCATCTTCTACCGCTTGTCCCACTTTGTGGGGTTGCGGGTGGCTGGAGCCTATCCCAGCTGCTTTGGGCCTTAGGCGGGGTACACCCTGGACAGTGGCCAGTTCGTCGCTGACACTTAGACGTACATTGACAGACAACCATTCACTCTCACATTCATCCACTAGGGGCACTTTAGAGTCACCAATTCACCTATACATGCATGTCTTTGGACGGTGGGAGGAAGCCAGAGATCCCGGAGAGAACCCACGGTGACACGGGGAGGACATGCAGACTCCTCACATGGTTATAACCATTTAGACGTTGCAAAAAAGGTAAAAATTTTACGTTAACTTTGACGCACTGTTGCTCGGAAACCATTTAATATTCTACAGGGAATTGGATAACTTTTAAAGCCCCACCCCTCTAGATCATGTTCGCCGATTTTCATCGCTGTCGGTTAAAAACCCTAGGAGGAGATAGAAAAATAAAAACGTAAAAAAACTGCTGAGTCATGCTTAGCGAAAATTCTATCCAAGATTGCTGACTTCCTGTTTGTCAAGGGGCGTCGCTATAATAATATTTTTTGTTCGTCTTCACATGACCAATATATGTATCAAATTTTATGACCCTATGCCAAAAAAAGCATTTTTCCAGGTCCCATTGGCGTAATGTTATTTGATTTTTGCAAGGTCGCTGTAACCCCCCCATAAATTATTTCAAAAAAGTGAGATGACTAAAAAAAATTTTTTCGCCAGACCTGAATTTTGGGCAAATTTTGGTGACTTTTTAAAAACGTTCAGGGGTCCTAATTTGCGATCGAATGGGGGCGAGAAAAATAAAAATAAATATAGCCGCAAGCGGCGATCATCGGCCCTCGCCGTCGCGACCCGGCGACCCCCCGCTGGTGCCGAGGTCGCCGTCGCGACCCAGAGCTGGTGCCGAGGTTCAGCCGTGTTGCCATCTCTGTTGATGTTGTTGAAGAATCCTGCCAAATGCTCTGTCTGTCTGTGAAGCTCATATTAGTCCGTATAGGTGAATTTTGCAAATTTGGCGGACTGCTACAACCACATCTTTGAAAATCGGGCATCTTTGTAAAGTTTTCCTCAATCCTTATGCAAAAACGAACAAATGTGGCAAATTTCATCAATTTCTGAAAAATTAAAATTTTTGATGGACCACTACCCAATGTTTTTAAATGGTGATTTTGGGAGCCGACTTAAAAAAACGTATGGGTAAAAATTTTCAGACCTTACGATTTTTTTAAGTGAGATCTGTTCAGGCATGTGTTTGGAATAAATCCTTACAATATTAGGTAAAATAAAAAAAAATTGTGCAAGTTATAACAAATTGAAATTTTTTTTTATACATGGAAATCTTTGAGTCGTTGCCACGGAAACATGGTTTAAGTTACGGCATGCATCCAATTGGCTTTTTTTTTCCTCCTTTGATTGTGGACATGTGTGCAAAATTTTGTGAATTTATGCCAAAAAAAGTCAATTTTTTCCCAATGTTTTGTATCTTTTCCCATTCATTTTCATTAATTTTGCGGTGTTGCCATGACAACACAGTGAAAGTGACGATGGTACTGCAATAGGGTTTTTTGTTGAGTGTGACCCAAGGAATGTACATGCCAAATTTGGTGTATTTATGCCAAACTAAATTTTTGGATTTTCCATAGGCACCCAATTTTTGTGTTTCGGTCATCACCACGGCAACACCGTCCAAAACTGGGCATGGGTCCAAGATAATTTTTTGATCCTTTTCCCATTTTGGACAGGCATAACAAATTTCGTACATTTCCGACAAACGCCGCGGCGACGCCTATATTGGCGTTTTCGGAAAGCGCTCGTCGTTCCGCGCACTGCTTCGAATTACAATAGTCCCTTGCCAGTTGGGCTGGCTCGGGCCTAATAATAATTCCAACGATTTCAATTAGGCGTTTTTCCTGTAATCTGTTATATTCTTGCTGTCATATAATATTTCTATAATTATAAGAGGATATTTCCTGAAATATACTTGTGATTTCATTCAAGAATATTTGTAAAAATGAAAAAAAAAAAAAAAAAGAGAGAAAAAATGTCAAATTAAATAAAAAGTACTCAGTCTCCAAGTAGTGTTGTTACTAAATGCTTCACTTAAGATATACTTGATGGACTTTTGATCAATAATGTGCTTTATTTGCTTAGGATTTTATTAAAAACAGAACAAACAGAGGATTCCTTTGCCTTTGAAGCGTGCTGACATAGCGCTGACATAGCACTGTCTTGTCTGTGACCCGGGGTTGGCTGCAGGTAAAAGTTAGTGTGGATTGTTCCGTCCTTCATTCCTCTGAGGTTTATTTATTTTGCATCTCACAAACAGCATAATTATTGTGCTCTGTTTGGTATCACCCGTCACTGAGTTCATATTCAGAGGGTGTGATGCATTCTCCAAACGTGAATTTCCTCAGAACAAAGCAGTAAACATGTATCACACCCACAGCACATCAAAACCTGATCAGTATATAAGCAACAGGTGCATCCTTTAATCTCACTTTAACTTTAGGTTAACTACAAAAGCGTGATCACAATGAAGCTGAAGCTGCTCTCTCTGGCTCTAACTCTGGCTTTCTGCAGCTCAGGTAAAACTCATTTATTTTATATTTACAAACACATAAATACTGTTTTTATGATTTACTGTTAATAAAATTTATGTTATTGATTACATTCATTTTAGTCAAGGTGTGATATTAATGGTTACAATCTTATTTTATTCTAAAGATAACAGTGATGTATTTTTGTATTAGTCTGATCAGCTTAATACATCCAATATTTTCCTATATTCGTTCCTATTCCTATAATTTCCTATAATTTGAACACTGGTTCATCCTTTTCTTTCATTGGTTTTTGGATCATTTCTGTCTTTTTTCCCTTCCTTTATTATTTCTTCCACATGTTGCGTAACGTTTATTTAAGATAGTTAAGTTAGCTGGATGTTTGACTCTCTACAGGGGGATACAGCGACACATTTAAGAGTTTTTGTTGTTGCTAGAGCCATAAAACAAACATGTCCGATGGGCTTGACTGAGTTACATACTTTTGAAAAGCTAATACCTACTTCATGTTGTGTTCCACAGGTGCTGCACTCAACTGTCACACTTGTTCTGACCCTAACGATCCGACCTGTGCCCAAGCACCTACAAAAGACTGTCTCGGCAAACCGATGTGTCTAGCAGCGATAATACAAAGTAAAAGCTCTACATTTTTCACTAAAACATTTTCTGTAATGTCTGTATTTCTTTTGTAATTGATCTGATCCATACTTATTTCTAATGTGCCTTCTCTTTCAGTCACTTCTGGCGGAACAAGTAAAGAGACAATAATAAAGTCCTGTGCAGACTCCACATTGTGTCCAGCTGTAGGAACGCATCCGTTTTCATTGAACACTGGAGCTTCTACAGTGCTCGGAAGGGCCACATGCTGTAACAGTAAAAAATGCAACAAAAATGCTCCAGCCCGTAAGTACAGTTTTAGACTTTTATCTAGAATCCTTATAAAGAGGCAGCAGACGTGAATTATTGTTATTATCTATATTCTTTGTTTTGAGCACTGGCACTGCTGCCCCTGTGTCCATGTCAAGTCAAGCTCACATATTTGACCACTTTACTGACTGACATTTTCTATGCTTTAATATTTTCAAATTTAAAATAGGTATTTTTTCACTCACTTATTATTTTATAGGACACTTTGCTTTAGAGAGTTATGAGAGTTTGCAGTTGGCTAAAAGGTCTTCCAAATATTTTTTGACTCAAATAAAAAAAACTTCTTTAGCTACAGCAGCGCTTGCCGTCAGTGTTGCTCTTTAGCTACAGCAGCGCTTGCCGTCAGTGTTGAATTGTTGCTCTTTAGCTACAGCAGCGCTTGCCGTCAGTGTTGAATTGTTGCTCTTTTGCTACAGCAGCGCTTGCCGTCAGTGTAGCTCTTTTGCTACAGCAGCGCTTGCCGTCAGTGTTGCTCTTTAGCTACAGCAGCGCTTACTGTCAGTGTTGCTCTTTAGCTACAGCAGCGCTTGCCGTCAGTGTTGCTCTTTAACTACAGCAGCGCTGAGTCAGTGCTGAATTGTTGCTCTGTAGCTACGCAGCCTTGCCGTAGTGTTGCTCTTTAGCTACAGCCGCTGCAGTGTTGAATTGTTGCTCTTAGCTACAGCACGCTGGTAGTGTTGAATTGTTCTCTTTAGCTACAGCGCGCTTGCCGTGTGTTGGTGTTGCTCTTTAGCTACAGCGCCTGCGTTGTTGCTCTTTAGCTACAGCGCGCTTGCCGTGTGTAGCTCTTTGCTACAGCGCGCTTTGCCGTAGTGTTGCTCTTTAGCTACGCAGGCGCTTACTGTCAGTGTTGCTCTTTAGCTACAGCAGTTGCCGTCAGTGTTGAATTGTTGCTCTTAGCTACAGCAGCGCTTGCCGTCTAGTGTTGCTCTTTAGCTACAGCAGCGCTTGCCGTCAGTGTTGAATTGTTGCTCTTTAGCTACAGCAGCGCTTGCCGTCAGTGTTGCTCTTTAGCTACAGCAGTGCTTGCCGTCAGTGTAGCTCTTTTGCTACAGCAGCGCTTGCCGTCAGTGTTGCTCTTTAGCTACAGCAGCGCTTACTGTCAGTGTTGCTCTTTAGCTACAGCAGCGCTTGCCGTCAGTGTTGCTCTTTAGCTACAGCAGCGCTTGCCGTCAGTGCTGAATTGTTGCTCTGTAGCTACAGCAGCGCTTGCCGTCAGTGGTGATGTTATTTTCGATTGTTTGAGTGACTTCTGTGACCCTTTCTTTTCCAGTCCCTACTACACCGCCCGCCGGCTCCCTGCAGTGCTACACCTGTAACCCTCTGACCGGTCCGTGTACTACGTCAGTAACATGTAACTTACTGGAGAAAAGCTGCTTCCAAACAACAGGTCGGTCTCAGGCTCAGGTTTATGACGATACAAAATTAGTTAGAAATACTTATTAATCCAGGGACTAAAGACCGGTGTTCAGCGTAAAAAATGGAGTATGTTTGTTGGTGACTCATCGCCCATATATGGTTTTGTTCCTGCAGCTACAACCACCTCAGGCTCAGTCCCAGTTCACGGCTGCACCTCGCGCAACACCTGCGCCTCCGCCTCCTCTCTGACCACACTGCCCCTACTGGCCGCTTATGGGACTGTGAGTGGACCCACCTCCTTCTGCACCTCCAACAACTGCAACATCCAGATCACCACAGCACCACCCACTACCACCACAACAACACCCCCAACTACCACTACCACAACAACACCCCCAACTACCACTACCACAACAACACCCCCAACTACCACTACAACCACGTTGCCTCCAACTACCACCACAATACCCCCAACTACCACTACCACCACACCAGCTCCAACAACAACCACACCGGCTCCAACAACAACAACACCGGCTCCAACAACAACTGCACCTGCTACACTCAAATGTCACACTTGTTCTGACCCTAACGATCCGACCTGTGCCCAAGCACCTACAAAAGACTGTCTCGGCAAACCGATGTGTCTAGCAGCGATAATACAAAGTAAAAGCTCTACATTTTTCACTAAAACATTTTCTGTAATTTCTGTATTTCTTTTGTAATTGATCTGATCCATACTTATTTCTAATGTGCCTTCTCTTTCAGTCACTTCTGGCGGAACAAGTAAACAGACAATAATAAAGTCCTGTGCAGACTCCACATTGTGTCCAGCTGTAGGAACGCATCCGTTTTCATTGAACACTGGAGCTTCTACAGTGCTCGGAAGGGCCACATGCTGTAACAGTAAAAAATGCAACAAAAATGCTCCAGCCCGTAAGTACAGTTTTAGACTTTTATCTAGAATCCCTATAAATAGGCAGCAGAAGTGAATTATTGTTATTATCTATATTCTTTGTTTTGAGCACTGGCACTGCTGCCCCTGTGTCCATGTCAAGTCAAGCTCACATATTTGACCACTTTACTGACTGACATTTTCTATGCTTTAATATTTTCAAATTTAAAATAGGTATTTTTTCACTCGCTCATTATTTTATAGGACACTTTGCTTTAGAGAGTTATGAGAGTTTGCAGTTGGCTAAAAGGTCTTCCAAATATTTTTTGACCCAAATAAAAAAAACTTCTTTAGCTACAGCAGTGCTTGCCGTCAGTGTTGCTCTTTAGCTACAGCAGCGCTTGCCGTCAGTGTTGAATTGTTGCTCTTTAGCTACAGCAGCGCTTGCCGTCAGTGTTGAATTGTTGCTCTTTAGCTACAGCAGCGCTTACTGTCAGTGTTGAATTGTTGCTCTTTAGCTACAGCAGCGCTTGCCGTCAGTGTTGCTCTTTAACTACAGCAGCGCTTGCCGTCAGTGCTGAATTGTTGCTCTGTAGCTACAGCAGCGCTTGCCGTCAGTGTTGAATTGTTGCTCTTTAGCTACAGCAGCGCTTGCCGTCAGTGTTGAATTGTTGCTCTTTAGCTACAGCAGCGCTTGCCGTCAGTGTTGAATTGTTGCTCTTTAGCTACAGCAGCGCTTGCCGTCAGTGTTGAATTGTTGCTCTTTAGCTACAGCAGCGCTTGCCGTCAGTGTTGCTCTTTAGCTACAGCAGCGCTTGCCGTCAGTGTAGCTCTTTTGCTACAGCAGCGCTTGCCGTCAGTGTTGCTCTTTAGCTACAGCAGCGCTTACTGTCAGTGTTGCTCTTTAGCTACAGCAGCGCTTGCCGTCAGTGTTGAATTGTTGCTCTTTAGCTACAGCAGCGCTTGCCGTCAGTGTTGCTCTTTAGCTACAGCAGCGCTTGCCGTCAGTGTTGAATTGTTGCTCTTTAGCTACAGCAGCGCTTGCCGTCAGTGTTGCTCTTTAGCTACAGCAGTGCTTGCCGTCAGTGTAGCTCTTTTGCTACAGCAGCGCTTGCCGTCAGTGTTGCTCTTTAGCTACAGCAGCGCTTACTGTCAGTGTTGCTCTTTAGCTACAGCAGCGCTTGCCGTCAGTGTTGCTCTTTAACTACAGCAGCGCTTGCCGTCAGTGTTGCTCTTTAACTACAGCAGCGCTTGCCGTCAGTGCTGAATTGTTGCTCTGTAGCTACAGCAGCGCTTGCCGTCAGTGTTGCTCTTTAGCTACAGCAGCGCTTGCCGTCAGTGTTGAATTGTTGCTCTTTAGCTACAGCAGCGCTTGCCGTCAGTGTTGAATTGTTGCTCTTTAGCTACAGCAGCGCTTGCCGTCAGTGTTGCTCTTTAGCTACAGCAGCGCTTGCCGTCAGTGTTGCTCTTTAGCTACAGCAGCGCTTGCTGTCAGTGTTGCTCTTTAGCTACAGCAGCGCTTGCCGTCAGTGTTGATGTTATTTTCGATTGTTTGAGTGACTTCTGTGACCCTTTCTTTTCCAGTCCCTGCTACACCGCCCGCCGGCTCCCTGCAGTGCTACACCTGTAACCCTCTGACCGGTCCGTGTACTACGTCAGTAACATGTAACTTACTGGAGAAAAGCTGCTTCCAAACAACAGGTCGGTCTCAGGCTCAGGTTTATGACGATACAAAATTAGTTAGAAATACTTATTAATCCAGGGACTAAAGACCGGTGTTCAGCGTAAAAAATGGAGTATGTTTGTTGGTGACTCATCGCCCATATATGGTTTTGTTCCTGCAGCTACAACCACCTCAGGCTCAGTCCCAGTTCACGGCTGCACCTCGCGCAACACCTGCGCCTCCGCCTCCTCTCTGACCACACTGCCCCTACTGGCCGCTTATGGGACTGTGAGTGGACCCACCTCCTTCTGCACCTCCAACAACTGCAACATCCAGATCACCACAGCACCACCAACTACCACCACAACAACACCCCCAACTACCACTACCACAACAACACCCCCAACTACCACTACCACAACAACACCCCCAACTACCACTACCACAACAACACCCCCAACTACCACTACAACCACGTTGCCTCCAACTACCACCACAATACCCCCAACTACCACTACCACCACAACTGTTCCAACAACAACCACAACTGCTCCAACAACAACCACACCAGCTCCAACAACAACTGCACCTGCTACACTCAAATGTCACACTTGTTCTGACCCTAACGATCCGACCTGTGCCCAAGCACATACAAAAGACTGTCTCGGCAAACCGATGTGTCTAGCAGCGATAATACAAAGTAAAAGCTCTACATTTTTCACTAAAACATTTTCTGTAATTTCTGTATTTCTTTTGTAATTGATCTGATCCATACTTATTTCTAATGTGCCTTCTCTTTCAGTCACTTCTGGCGGAACAAGTAAACAGACAATAATAAAGTCCTGTGCAGACTCCACATTGTGTCCAGCTGTAGGAACGCATCCGTTTTCATTGAACACTGGAGCTTCTACAGTGCTCGGAAGGGCCACATGCTGTAACAGTAAAAAATGCAACAAAAATGCTCCAGCCCGTAAGTACAGTTTTAGACTTTTATCTAGAATCCCTATAAAGAGGCAGCAGAAGTGAATTATTGTTATTATCTATATTCTTTGTTTTGAGCACTGGCACTGCTGCCCCTGTGTCCATGTCAAGTCAAGCTCACATATTTGACCACTTTACTGACTGACATTTTCTATGCTTTAATATTTTCAAATTTAAAATAGGTATTTTTTCACTCGCTCATTATTTTATAGGACACTTTGCTTTAGAGAGTTATGAGAGTTTGCAGTTGGCTAAAAGGTCTTCCAAATATTTTTTGACCCAAATAAAAAAAACTTCTTTAGCTACAGCAGTGCTTGCCGTCAGTGTTGCTCTTTAGCTACAGCAGCGCTTGCCGTCAGTGTTGAATTGTTGCTCTTTAGCTACAGCAGCGCTTGCCGTCAGTGTTGAATTGTTGCTCTTTAGCTACAGCAGCGCTTGCCGTCAGTGTTGAATTGTTGCTCTTTAGCTACAGCAGCGCTTACTGTCAGTGTTGAATTGTTGCTCTTTAGCTACAGCAGCGCTTGCCGTCAGTGTTGAATTGTTGCTCTTTTGCTACAGCAGCGCTTGCCGTCAGTGTTGATGTTATTTTCGATTGTTTGAGTGACTTCTGTGACCCTTTCTTTTCCAGTCCCTACTACACCGCCCGCCGGCTCCCTGCAGTGCTACACCTGTAACCCTCTGACCGGTCCGTGTACTACGTCAGTAACATGTAACTTACTGGAGAAAAGCTGCTTCCAAACAACAGGTCGGTCTCAGGCTCAGGTTTATGACGATACAAAATTAGTTAGAAATACTTATTAATCCAGGGACTAAAGACCGGTGTTCAGCGTAAAAAATGGAGTATGTTTGTTGGTGACTCATCGCCCATATATGGTTTTGTTCCTGCAGCTACAACCACCTCAGGCTCAGTCCCAGTTCACGGCTGCACCTCGCGCAACACCTGCGCCTCCGCCTCCTCTCTGACCACACTGCCCCTACTGGCCGCTTATGGGACTGTGAGTGGACCCACCTCCTTCTGCACCTCCAACAACTGCAACATCCAGATCACCACAGCACCACCCACTACCACCACAACAACACCCCCAACTACCACTACCACAACAACACCCCCAACTACCACTACCACCACGCTGCCTCCAACTACCACCACAACTGTTCCAACAACAACCACAACTGCTCCAACAACAACCACACCAGCTCCAACATCAACTGCACCTGCTACACTCAACTGCCATACTTGTTCTGACCCTAACGATCCGACCTGTGCCCAAGCACCTACAAAAGACTGTCTCGGCAAACCGATGTGTCTAGCAGCGATAATACAAAGTAAAAGCTCTACATTTTTCACTAAAACATTTTCTGTAATTTCTGTATTTCTTTTGTAATTGATCTGATCCATACTTATTTCTAATGTGCCTTCTCTTTCAGTCACTTCCGGCGGAACAAGTAAACAGACAATAATAAAGTCCTGTGCAGACTCCACATTGTGTCCAGCTGTAGGAACGCATCCGTTTTCATTGAACACTGGAGCTTCTACAGTGCTCGCACGGGCCACGTGCTGCAACAGTCAAAACTGCAACAAAAATGCTCCAGCCCGTAAGTACAGTTTTAGACTTTTATCTAGAATCCCTATAAAGAGGCAGCAGAAGTGAATTATTGTTATTATCTATATTCTTTGTTTTGAGCACTAGCACTGCTGCCCCTGTGTCCATGTCAAGTCAAGCTCACATATTTGACCACTTTACTGACTGACATTTTCTATGCTTTAATATTTTCAAATTTAAAATAGGTATTTTTTCACTCGCTCATTATTTTATAGGACACTTTGCTTTAGAGAGTTATGAGAGTTTGCAGTTGGCTAAAAGGTCTTCCAAATATTTTTTGACTCAAATAAAAAAAACTTCTTTAGCTACAGCAGCGCTTGCCGTCAGTGTTGAATTGTTGCTCGTTAGCTACAGCAGCGCTTGCCGTCAGTGTTGCTCTTTTGCTACAGCAGCGCTTGCCGTCAGTGTTGCTCTTTTGCTACAGCAGCGCTTGCCGTCAGTGTTGCTCTTTAGCTACAGCAGCGCTTGCCGTCAGTGTTGCTCTTTAGCTACAGCAGCGCTTGCCGTCAGTGTTGCTCGTTAGCTACAGCAGCGCTTGCCGTCAGTGTTGCTCTTTTGCTACAGCAGCGCTTGCCGTCAGTGTTGCTCTTTTGCTACAGCAGCGCTTGCCGTCAGTGTTGAATTGTTGCTCTTTAGCTACAGCAGCGCTTGCCGTCAGTGTTGCTCTTTTGCTACAGCAGTGCTTGCCGTCAGTGTTGCTCTTTTGCTACAGCAGCGCTTGCCGTCAGTGTAGCTCTTTAACAGCAGCGCTTGCCGTCAGTGTTGAATTGTTGCTCTTTAGCTACAGCCTTAGTGCTGAATTGTTGCTCTTTAGCTACAGCAGCGCTGGCGTCAGTGTAGCTCGTACCAGCGCTTGCCGTCAGTGTTGAATTTTGCTTTAGCTACAGCAGCGCTTGCCGTCAGTGTAGCTCTTTTGCTACACCAGCGCTTGCCGTCAGTGTTGAATTGTTGCACTTTAGCTACAGCAGTGCTTGCCAGCCAGTGTTAATTGTAGCTCTTTAGCTACAGCAGCGCTTGCCGTCAGTGTTGAATTGTTGCTCTTTGCTACAGCAGTGCTTACAGACAGTGTTG
>CM072168.1:21986766-22013860 GCA_036850595.1 Rhyacichthys aspro
TATTACTTTATGTTTTATTCCACATCTGCAGGAAACATTTGCACAGAACTGAATGTGCTCTAAGTTTGGTGAATGTAGTTTAAACCTGATTTTTGTGTTAGTGTAACTGAATTAGTTACAGATTTATTGTGAAAATCAGCTGAAGTTACATAATTTTTTTCATAGAGACGTCATCAGAGTTGACCTCAGAGCCACACCTGCGCCGTCACATAATTATCATAAAAATATTGGCAGGACATCAACATTCTCCACAATGCACCACCCACACTGTTATAAAAATGATTTGGAGACTTTTATTATTTCCTTTTATTGATCCAATTATCTTGATAATGTTGAGGAGTTTGTAGTTTGTTCAAATATGAAGAGTTTTGAATTGAGTGACCTCTTTGACACAAAATGGCCGCCTTCCTGTTGGTGCTAGATTGTCTCTTGGGTTTTTTTCTTGTGTTTTTGTGAAATAACGACTAAGACAGTGGCCAGACGTAGTCTCATCTCTGAAAGGTGCTGGTAATAATAACAATAATAATAAGATACGACCATATCTCTGCTGCAGATCTACTCAGAGCAGGTGCATTTACATAAAGATAATTGATTTGACCTCATTAAATGAACTGGATCTCACGGTTGATGTTCAGTAATTTCTTGGTGAGAAAATATAAATTATAATATACATATTGTAGGTAAACGAGAAAAGAGAAGCAGATTTATCAAATGAAGTGAAATGTCCAGACTTCTTTGGGAGCTGTGTAGAAAATGTTTTATTGTTTTTGCATCTCATCTGTGAGTGTTATTTTATTCTATTCTATTCTATAGACTCTGTTAGTGTTTGAATGAGTCGAGTTGTGCATCATTTCAGCACATTTTCAAAGAACAAAAGAGTATTATCCAGAAAAAAATAACACATTATGCAAAACAAGGTCATGTCTAATGTTAGTAAAGAATATTTATTTATTTATTCTACAGCAGCTAAAGGCCCTGGAGTCACTGAAGGATTAGGACTGTGTTCTGCTCGATTTAAGCTAAATTATAAATACTATTCCATGAAGGTGCTAGAGTTATACACAGATGGTTTTAGGACCTGTGCTTCCTCATCAAAGACCTTTAAAGTGAGATCTAACTGAACAGATTAGCACACACCGCTAAAGCAGCTACATTAAAGTAAATGTAAAAAGAAAAATCCACTAAAACAGAAAGCAGTGAGTACATTTCAACCACTAAAAAACCAAAATGCAATCTTCACTCACTTTTGACAAAATATGTATCTGCTCTAATTTAAATTTCCACGGCAGAGTCCAAAGACTGTGGACAGATCTGAATCATGAGACGGAGGTAAAGCCGAGCCTCGAACAGGAGCAGATCTAAATCACTCTGCCTTTCTCTGACTCGTACCTCTGAATACAAAAGAGCAGCGCTCGCCCGGTTCCTCAGTCATTTCATGCTTAAACAGCTCCAGCAGCAGGTTCAGAATTATACTGAAAATGGGAAAACCCTGCATAACAAGACCTATTTACACACAAACACAGGCTGGCTTTTAGATCAAGTTAAACACTGGGTTTTATGCTTCCTCTGAAAACTGTAGTGATAGAGCGCAGATTATATGGTGTCAACAAAAAATATATTTATGACGTCCTTAAAGTTATTTAAAAAGAAGTTATATTAAAAAGAAGTACAAAAAAATGGTAATCTCATTAAATCCCAGCTGTCCAAGATGAACTAAACCAGTATAAGAGTAACATTATCATAAAAGGCAAAAAGAAATCACATAAATCACAAATAAAACACTTAAAAATGCTAAAAAACTATGATTGTTTACATCAGTCTAAAGGTTTTTCATACAGAGGGAGCAAAAAAATAAATGCTCACATGCTCAAAAAAAGAGTGCTCCCATTACTCGACACTCTTTTAACAGAGAAACAGCTGAAAAAAGAAAAGCATCAACAGAGAAAAGGGAGGCAACGTAAAACACAGATAAATACTGTCAATTCAATCACGTAATGTTTAACGAGGAGGAGATAATTGTCGTCCTGACGCTGAAGTCACAGCTAAGCTAATGCTAAACTCTAAACTTCAGTTTGGTCAAATGGATTAGTATTTTGGAGGAAAAACTGGTCTGGTTTTATTTTTTTGAGATCCCTAGTCTGCTTTTGGAGGAGAGTCTGAGACAGGGACAAAGTATTTTATGAGAAAGAGTTAAAAAGTAACTCTAGTCAGATTAACTCCAGTCAGATTAACTCCAGTCAGATTAACTCCAGTCAGATTAACTCCAGTCAGAGTTGATAAACGGAGATTACACTGTGTGTCGGCAGAACACTGAAGTCGAGGTTTGATTCGATCGATTCAGTCTCAATGAAAAACTACAGCCTCCTCCGACATCCAACACTCGGAGTAAACAAGATGAGTGAAGAGCAGAGAAAATAAGCTGGAAATACAGTGTATTCTCTTCAGAGACGAAGCGTGAGACGAGGGAACGAACAAACTCAGAGACAATTCATTAAATGTGTTTTACCAAAGTCACAAAGCGCTAAGAGCTGCACAAAAATAACCCAACACAGAGATAATTGAATATTCTGACGACTCTGTTTAAAAAAGAAACGAAAGGTGACTTTATCTTTTAATTTAATATTTCCAGAAAAAAAACAGTTTAGGAAAAATACCAAAAAAATCGTGTAAAATACATGTGATATTTGGGACTATAATATTAATATTAAATACCAAAACAAACTGTGTCTCATGTTGATTATAATCTATCATCATAGTTTTAAATTGGGAAACATATTTATTTTATGGTTTTAGTTGTTAGTAAAAATTAATGTGATAAAATGTTAACAGGACGGATGAGTGCTTCTCACTTTCATTTGTGGTAAAAGTGTCCAGAGTGAGCCAGACCTATCCAAATAATAAGAGTTATTTTAAGGAACAGCCCTGAAGCATCATGTAAACTGTAAAGAAAATAAATGTTCAAAGACTTAAATGTGAAGAAACATGAGACTGGACTGATTTAAAAACACTGCCTCCATCACACGGTGTTCACTTTGTTCTTCACTTGAACTACTTCAGTCTCTGTTTAATCTGCGTCCGCTGCATCTGCTGCTGAGAAATGGACTGTTTAAAGTCAGACAAAGGCTTTAAATCCCTCTAAAATCTGTTCTGAACCAAGGAAAAACCTGGTCAAATCACAATAAACCTGTTCAAATTCAAACGAAGCAGGTTTTGATCTATCTGCTTTAATCCAATTAAAACTGGTTCAAATCCAACTAAAACCTGTTAAAAATCCAACTAAACCCCAGTCTTTGAGCCTAAAGTTCAGAACTGTATGAGAGGATTTTTTTTTCTGCTATTTACCTTTTTGTATTTGACATTTTTCTCACTTTTTTCATTGCTGCTGTTATTTGTAAAAAAGTGAATGTAATTCCAGTTTTTGTCCAAATAATCGTGACAGCAGCTCAAACTCGTGACCTTGGTTTGTGTTTTCTGAAAATCAAAAAACAAACTAAGCTTTATTTGAAACAAACCACTTTAAGCTTTTGTTTTGAACTTTCCTCTGAACTTTCCTTTGGATTTTTAATAAGTTAAGTCTTTTCATGTTGAGAACAGACAGGGCTCTGAAGCCCACTGCTGACGGTTTAATGGTGCAATAACAGCTGCTCTTTAAATACTGATGTTGTTTCAAAATACATCCATTTTCAGAGTTCTTAGATAAATCCCATCCCCTCGCCTTGGTTCGATGAAACAGCAGGTTCAGACAGTAAACTACGGTGTGTTAGCTCAGTGGGTTAGGTCTGGTAGTTATTACTGTCTATTCCTGCTTTGGTTAACATCAAATGCAATAATCACTGGAATAAAGTACTATCATTAAACTTAGATTCATGCTATTAGTAGTAAAAATAAAAAAAGTGGATGTAAGGCTCAACTACATGATTTTAGTTGGATTTGAACAGGTTTTAGTTGGATTTGAACAGGTTTTTGTTGGATTTGAACAGGTTTTAGGTGGATCAAATCAATTAATAAAATATTAAATAAAATAAATTAAACCTATTTTCCATCACAGATCAATCATGCAACATGCTGTTAAGAGATTAAACAGGTTTCCTTAAATGCAAAAGGAAAAGTGTCGTGTTTAGTGAAATAAAGGCCTGTGTCTGTAATAGAACTGATATGAAACTGAAATAAATCATTAGATTCTTTACAGGACGGTCCTTCACTAAAGAGACACTGAGCAGCTGCAGAAAACAAGAAGAAGAACAGATTCATGAATTCATAAACCTAGATCACAGTTTGAAATGTGCTGCAGGATTTAAATCTCGGTTTAATGAAAAACTAAATGTAAAGATCTGTTAAACCAGATTCAGGTTTAGCTTTAGTCTCAAAGAAAAGCCAATGAAGCGACCGTGGCCTGGATCCACGTGTCACAGTAAATCTCTCACATTTCTTCACCCCGTCCTGACACTTCTGCCTCCGACGGCCCGAGGGCCACCTTAATCTGGGGCACCCATCGTTTCCAGCGCCCATATCGCCTTAATGCCCTTCAGACGGACGGGGCACAACAGAACGAGGCTAAAACTCTGAAGACGCTGGTCCACGTTGAGCAGAAGAGTCAACGTCATCGATGGTGACGCGACGCCGCGTGACTCTGTCTTTGACCAATCACTCTTCAGCTTTAACATCGAGTCGTACGGATTATATTCCATTTTCTAATCCAACATCTGACACGGTGGTCCACTTTTAGAGCTCCAAGAAGGTAACCACCTTTAATTATTGCACATATTGTCTCATAATTTGGTTTTTAGTGGATGTGACGTGTTAAAGGCCTTTTCTTGCCGTTGATGTTTGTATGTTCGCTCGTGCAGTCGACATTTAGACCAAAACGATGCAAGAAAAAGGCAGAATCGGGTTTGTTTTTGCTGTTCTCTTTGAGGTATTTAAAACAATGGCCTGTATTTGATCAAAGAAAAGCTGTAAGACATGCTTTAAGTCAAAAAATATTATTAAATAGATTTGCTTTGTTAAAAACCCTTGTTGAGCTGTTCATATTCATTTTGACTGACATTGGTGCTTGTTTATTTTATGTTTTCATGCAATAACTGTTTGTGTAACATTAATTTTGACATATTTATACATAGGTTTGTTTATTTTGTGCTTTGGCAAAGGTTTGACTGATATTTTCTTTCAAGAAAGTGTCTTTGAATTGTAAAAAGGGAAAAGGGAATGAGGTTTGTTTTGTCGAACAGAGTCGGTCCTTGAAATCTTTTGTTGATGAAGTTGACTTTGTTTTAAGTTTTTGGTGGAAAAATTATAATCAACGAAATGAAAACAACCGAGATATTGATTTTCTAGAGTCAACAAAAGGAAAAAGAAATCAAAAGTTTATCAACTCATCATTCTTGAATCAGAAAAGAGAAGTCCACCAAAGAACAAGGTCAAAATGTGGGCTGCATTTCAAGGTTCAGAATAATCCAATGTATGAATAAAACTTGTTCATTAACGCCTCGGAGAGCTCTGGGATGCACCAGGACGTCCAATTAAACATCACAATGCTTTTTACTAAAACACAAGCTTTTGTTATCCGTGTTTAAGACTACATGTTCATAATAGCCCCACTTTTGGGAGAAAAGAGGCTCCTTTTAAATAATGTGACCCCTTTCATATTTTTCACACTGAATATGAAATCTGACCTTCAGGAAGACGCTATAGAGAAAACAAATTAAATGCTACGGACTTTTTTAGGCATTTTATAGTGTTTACTTGGGTCTTGCTGCTTCTAGTCGGATTTGAACAGGTTTTAGATGGATTTGAACTGGTTTTAGTTGGATTGAACAGGTTTTAGTTGGATTTGAACAGGTTTTAATTGGATTTGAACAGGTTTAATTGGATTTGAACAGGTTTTAATTGGATTTGAACAGGTTTAATTGGATTTGAACTGGTTAAAGTTGAATTTGAATAGATTTTAGTTGGATTTGAACAGGTTTTAGTTGGATTTGAACAGGTTTTAGTTGGATTTGAATAGGTTTTAGATGGATTTGAACAGTTTTGAGTTGGATTTGAACAGGTTTTAGTTGGATTTGAATAGGTTTTAGATGAATTTGAACAGGTTTCAGTTGGATTTGTCCAGGTTTTAGATGGATTTGTACAGGTTTTAGTTGGATTTGTCCAGGTTTTAGATGGATTTGAACAGGTTTTAGTTGGATTTGTTCAGGTTTTAGATGGATTTGTACATGTTTTAGTTGGATTTTAACAGGTTTTAGATGGATTTGTACAGGTTTTAGATGGATTTGTACAAGTTTTAGTTGGATTTGTACAGGTTTTAGTTGGATTTTAACAGGTTTTAGATGGATTTGTCCAGGTTTTAGTTGGATTTGTACAGGTTTTAGAGGAAGGTTTGGATTTGTACAGGTTTTAGTTGGATTTTAACAGGTTTTAGATGGATTTGTCCAGGTTTTAGTTGGATTTGTCCAGGTTTTAGATGGATTTGAACAGGTTTTAGTTGGATTTGTTCAGGTTTTAGATGGATTTTAACAGGTTTTAGATCAATGGACAGATAAACCTGTTCAAATCCTATTAAAACCTTGCGGCATGTATATTTATATTTGTGTTATGTAAATTTAATCGGAAGTGAATTGTGCCGTTAGCGCGTAGCCTTAGCGCGTAGCCTTAGCGTGTAGCTTTAGCGTGTTAGCCAGCATGTATCATTACGCAGCTGCAGCAGTGCTTTAAGCTAATGCTAAACCCAGAGGAAACAAAGGGCAGTGGGTGTGTGATCGTAATGTGTGCTGAGCTCTGAACGAGGCCGACTGATCCGAGATGACAGGTCAACGGCTGCTTTCGGGTCAAACGGGAGGGTCTGCCACAAAATAAAACGAGCTGCTGCAACAAAAAAGCTTCTTACAACCTTCGTTATTCTTCCAGGGATGAGTTTAAGGCAGTTTGAAGCTGGGAGACCACTTTTACAAAGAGAGTTGTAGCTAACGGGCCGCAGCTTCAGCCCAAACAAAGGATGACACATCTCTTTAAGGAGAGCGAGGCTTCTGTCGAGCTAATGCTTTTAATTAGTCCTGGGATATATTTAGAAGAACAGCAGCTGGAGCCGTGTCAGTCTCACTGTCGTCTCTGTTGAATCATTTTTGTGAAGTGTTGCTGTATTATTTGGCAGAAGGAAAAATATGGAAGTGCATTCATGTGTTTTGAGGCATTATGGGGATTATTTTACAGTAAGGAATGAAAATAAAGTTGCAAAAGTAGTTATCGACCACTTGTTTGTCTTGTTAAAAGCAGCTTGTACTTCAAATACCTGTAAACAAATGTGTTACTGATGCATTTACGTTGAAATTCTACCATTTTAGTTCAAAAACACAAATAACACCAGTGTTTATAACTTCAATGTACAGAGAAAAGCTTGGCCTCCAGCCTGGATTGTAGCTCGTGTGAACACAAGAGTCGAGGCTAAACCTACACTAAGCTCTGTTGACTCTTGAGGCGTTTGTTGTAGTGAAAACGAACACTGGGTGGTTTCTGTTTAAGTCGGTTCACTTGGAAAAATCTGAATGCTCCGTACAAACCTCAGTGAACAATAAACCCCTTCAAAACAGAGGTCTCCGAGCACTTTCCACTGAACTAAGGTACGGTCGATGGGAGGAAAGTCTTCATTCGAGAGCGTCTTACTTCAGTTTGAGGCTTTCTTCTGCATTTTCTCTCACTCTCTCAAACACAACTGACTCTGCTCGCATTTTTATTACCTTCTTGCGTTCAAAGTCATGCGTTTAGACCTGTCTTCTCACTCTCTTAATGTTGCTGCTCGCTCGTAAAACTTCAGCTTGCGGATTGTTTTTGCTCCGATCTTGGTGAAACTGACCAATCAAATGCCAGCTCATCATTTTTATTGGACTTGAAACGTACAATAATTCAACGTCTGTGAGATATTCCAGGAAAAAAGACACATAAAAGCCAAAAACAAAGCAATATTCACATTGTAATCTGGTCTGATTCAAGTGTGAACCAAGTGGACCACAGGCGTCTAAAGGATTCAAACAAGAAGAGCATTTTGTTCTGTCTTATTTTTGTTCTGAACTGTCCTTTTAACGCCGAGACCTGGGCCTACAGATGAAAACTCATGTTTAGTTTTCATGTGTTTAGCTTTAGAACAGAAAAAACCAATCTAAAACAATATTGTCCATCAACAAAACAAAATGTGCAGCTGTTTCTTGAGAAAGTCCTTGTTTTTTGTGTTTGGTGCAGTTGAAAATGATTGCTTTTTGTAGTTGATTGAACGAAATGAACTGTTTTTTGGTCCAAACTAAATGACGTGGACTACAAATGGGACCAAACCCTGAGCTAACGGACTAACAGCAAGAGACTGAACGAGACGAGCTTCAGAAGAAACAGAAACTGAAGTCGAGCCTCGATGAGAAACTACAGCCTCCTCCCTTTAACTCTGGAAGTAAACGAAGGCCGAGAATGAAATAAAAACAGCGTCTTTCAGCTCAATTTGATGGAGCAGAAGGAGAAAATTACACACCATCTCTTTATAAATGTGCACAAAACTTAGTATATGATCTAATTCTAATAAAAAGTCCTTAAAAATTAAATCCCCAGTGTCTTCTTCCTGTAAATACTGATAATGAATGCCTCAAACAAACTCAAGAACATCACGTCTCTTTGTGACAGTGTCTTTGTAAAAAGCAGATGATGACTCGGCACAATCCTGAGTCGCAAAGTCAACTTTTAGTGAGTCAGCTTCGAATGTGCTTCACTGTCCTCGTGGCTCTAATAAAGACTCAGAGGTTACAGTGAGAATGTGCAGGAAAAACACTGCCACCACCTGAAAATGTTTCCTCTGCGTCTCCAGAAGGGTTTTTGTGATTGTTGGAGTTACACACATTACACACAGTAAATACAACTTCTGACCCATGCACGGTCCATATTTAGCTGCATTCATGTGTCCTCCGTGAAACTCAGCACTTTCTTGTGGTCTTTCATATTATTGTGTGTTCATGAGGGCCCTGGTCGTTCTTTTATTGAGTGTTAATAACTTGAACAGAAATGCAGCAGAGCACAATACACTTTAAATGGACAAAAGGGCATTATCTAATATTAATCGAAAAATCTGCACAAAGAAGGTGGTAATGACGAACGGAGAAGTTGGAAAAAGTGGTATTATTGTGATTTTTGCTCAGACTTGCAGCTTTGACCGTATCTGGAGCAGGTTAAAGGTCAGATTTAGGCCATTTTTTGATGAATATGAGCACTTTTATGACCCCCCAAATGATGTTTTATCATTTATATTAATAACATATTAACATACATATTAATGAACTTATCACAAAGAAAAGAGAAATAAAATATGTTTCCAAATGAAATAGTTACTAAATAAGTTATGGCTATCATGAGAATTATTTTACAATATGGACAACTGATGGAGGACTATATCATTAATAATAATAATAATTTTATGAAATGTTTTTGGTTAAAACATAAACCTGCTCTGGACCAGACTGAACTTTATTATTATTTTTAATCTGACAGAAACAGAAATCACCACAAAATGACTTCTCAAAATAATCCAGATCAGGTTTAGTCTAATATTTGATGTTCAGGTTTGACGGTTGTTTGTCTCTGTTGTGTTTTATTTTTAGAGACCCTTTTAAAACCACTGTAATTATTCAATAATTAAGGGAGTGTTCCAGCTGGACATTTACTCGAGACTCTAGTGCCTCTAGTGGTGAAAGAGCAGATTGCACTTCCACACCTCTTCCTGTTTAGAGCATGTGAACAGCTACGGTGGCCCTGGAGGGACATGTTTCTGTCTATGACCAAACACTAATGAGCTTCTCCTCCAGCAGGGCTCAGTTCAATCCTCTCAGGAAATAAACTCTCCTTCCACTTGGTTCTTTTACGTAAATGTCTATTTTTCCGATATATACGATATATACAAATACAAAGACTGGTATTAAATGTGATTTCACACTATTAATAAGTGTTAATCAGATATTCTTTTGTCTGAACATGTCCAATTCTTTGTATATGTCCATTTTGCTTGTTGTATTACAGCTTTATCACTTTATTTTAAAACATAATTGTACATTTTCTATGAAACTAATACAATAAGTGATCAATATTAGGACCTACAGGTAATAACGCTGCTGTTGTGTGTGTTTTTTTTGCGACAGGTGACTGGCTGAACTCCTCCCATTTCCCTGTTTGTGTGAGGACCTCCTTTTGCTGTGGACCCTGCAGACCTTTCACATGGAGCCCACCAAAGTCCAGTCCGAGGGGGGTCTGAACGTGACTCTGACGATACGCCTCCTCATGCACGGGAAGGTAACCGGGCCAACATACGTGTGATTTATGACATTAAACACTCCCACAGACGTCACAGATGCTGTTAAAAGTGTTTATCTGTGATCGAACGCGTCCTGCTCCATTTATTTCCACGTATTCATCAGTCAACATTAACTTTACCACAGTTATGGTGAATTTTATATGTGTTTGATTTATTAGCACTTTATGGTCTTTGTGATGTGAATGCTGCTGTTATTGTATGTGCTTTTTAAGTATTATGTGTATTTTCAGAACTGTTTTTAATTAAGGTGTTTTTGTCCATGATTGATGTTGAGCTATTGGGATAAATAAAAGTATTTATTATTTTTATTGTTATTTTTTTATTTAGTTTTTGCTCTGTATTTAGTGTTTTTAGTTTTTATTAATTTTTTTTTTATTTATTTATTTTGTTTTGGTTCTGTCTATATTGTTTTTAGTTTTGATTTATTTATTTATTTAATTTTTTATTTATTTTTATTTTGTTTTGGCTCTGTATTTAGTGTTTTTAGTTTTGATTTATTTATTATATTTTTTATTTTGTTTTGGCTCGGTCTATATTGTTTTTGGTTTCGATTTATTTATTTATTATATTTTTTATTTATTTTTTATTTTATTTGGCTCTGTATTTAGTGTCATTTACCAAGTGGTTTTTGGAAGGACACTCAGGTTAAGTCTCCAAATTGATCCAAATTGCGCTCACACATGAACATGTGCTGTCATGAGTGAAATTAATCTTCTCTAAATCTTGGCTCTTAATTGAACATGAGCCTGGCTGTAGTTCATAATTTATGCAGGATTTATGAGCAGCTCAATGAAAGTGCTTCTTCTTTAAAGTAAACCAAAAAAGCTAGTTTGGGGACACTTTGAGCGGCCATTTTGACTACACCCCTAAACCTGTGTAATCTTAACTTTTTAAACACTTCAGACTAAACAGAGTCACAACAGAGAGTGATTCTGACCAAAAACATCATGTCCTCAACAGAAGTAAAAACGAGCTGTCAACACTCACAGGAAGGACCTTTAGACGGTGTTAAAGCTCCTGAAGCGTTTTAGTGCCTTTTTAATCTGCTTCTGAAAAACGTGTTAATGTTTCCTTCTTGGTTTCTTCGCAGGAGGTCGGCAGCATAATCGGAAAGGTACCTTTTATTTCCTGTAACAAGAACATACAAGTGAATAAAAAGAATTGTCTTGTGTTTTAATAGTGAGTGTTTTTATTTTAACAGAAAGGGGAGACGGTAAAAAAGATGCGAGAAGAGGTAAAACTAAAATGTAGCATCAAAATGGATCCAGTTGTTTGTGGTTTATACTAAATGTTCTGTTGTTAATCCAGAGCGGAGCACGGATCAATATTTCTGAAGGAAACTGTCCCGAGAGGATCGTGACCATCACTGGACCAACAGACACCATCTTCAAGGCGTTTGCGATGATCGCCTACAAATTCGAGGAGGTAGGAACCAGGGCCATCAATTTTATTTTTTAATTTCTGAATTTATTTTTTAACATCTTGTTTTGTGAATAAAAAAAACAACATAATTTTTTAGTAATTTGCTTCACCTGAGTCCCTTAAATAAGCTCTTTTAGACACTGTCATATATATATATTAATGAATGCTATTATTAACTTTAGTCTCCATACATAACAAATATTTATAAATATTATGAATGTTTAACCCCTTCAAGGCCAGTTTAGTATCTTTAAATTCAATGTAATTCTTTGGAGGTTATTATCTGAGTCTGGGACTGTCAAAAACATTGATTTTGATCAATTTTTGTTTATTTAAGTCATTTGTAAATAAATTGCTCTGGGTCTCTAGGACACACACAAACATTTTTTTAATGGTTGCAATGGAAACATCAGAGACTGAACAGATCATAATAAAAACAGACATTACATTGCAATGGTGGTGTATGGAAAACTTACATTTTGAATGAGAGTCAATGGCACAAAAAAAGTTTAAAAGGCATAAGAAAGAAAAGTTTAAATGTACCCTAAACTACACAACCTGGACACATTTTACTTTTGCATCAACACAAAGTTATGCAAAAGTAAAATTAAAAAACACAACAAATGTCCAGGGATCAGGGGTTAATACATGCTTTTAGTTAATGGTGATTCTCTCTGATTTAAAACTCTAATGTACATTTTATGGCTGCTTTTACGACTACACTTCAACACAAGCCAAGGCAGAAGTTTCAGTCCCGAGTGTTGTGTGTTTTTGAAGGACATAATAAACTCCATGAGCAACAGTCCTGCCACCAGTAAACCCCCGGTGACCCTGAGGCTCGTGGTCCCGGCGAGTCAGTGTGGGTCGCTCATCGGGAAAGGAGGCTCCAAGATCAAAGAGATGAGAGAGGTAGGAAATAAACCTGAGAACACACCTGAGAACACACCTGAGAACACACCAGAGAACACACCTGATCACACACCTGAGAACACACCAGAGAACACACCTGAGAACACACCAGAGAACACACCTGAGAACACACCTGAGAACACACCTGAGAACACACCTGAGAACACACCTGAGAACACACCAGAGAACACACCAGAGAACACACCAGAGAACACACCAGAGAACACACCTGAGAACACACCTGAGAACACACCTGAGAACACACCTGATCACACACCTGAGAACACACCAGAGAACACACCAGAGAACACACCTGATCACACTGTTAAAACAAATGTAGGTTTCTATAAGAGACTTATCCAATAATAATAATAATAATAATATATAATATATGTGTGATAGTTTTATTCAGGTGTGAAGTAAGAATACTGTCAACAATATACAGTTTATGTGAAAAGACAAAAACTTTCATTTTTAGAGTGATACCAGTCTGGTTTAGTCCAGTCTGGTCTGGTTTTGTCTGGGATTACATGGTCTGGTTTAGTCCAGTTTGGTCTGGTTTTGTCTGGGATTACATGGTCTGGTTTAGTCCAGTCTGGTCTGGTTTTGTCTGGGATTACATGGTCTGGTTTAGTCCAGTTTGGTCTGGTTTTGTCTGGGATTACATGGTCTGGTTTAGTCCAGTCTGGTCTGGTTTTGTCTGGATTACATGGTCTGGTTTAGTCCAGTTTGGTCTGGTTTTGTCTGGGATTACATGGTCTGGTTTAGTCCAGTTTAGGCTGGTTTTGTCTGGGATTACATGGTCTGGTTTAGTCCAGTCTGGTCTGGTTTTGTCTGGGATTACATGGTCTGGTTTAGTCCAGTTTGGTCTGGTTTTGTCTGGGATTACATGGTCTGGTTTAGTCCAGTCTGGTCTGGTTTTGTCTGGATTACATGGTCTGGTTTAGTCCAGTTTGGTCTGGTTTTGTCTGGGATTACATGGTCTGGTTTAGTCCAGTTTGGTCTGGTTTTGTCTGGGATTACATGGTCTGGTTTAGTCCAGTCTGGTCTGGTTTTGTCTGGGATTACATGGTCTGGTTTAGTCCAGTCTGGTCTGGTTTTGTCTGGGATTACATGGTCTGGTTTAGTCCAGTCTGGTCTGGTTTTGTCTGGGATTACATGGTCTGGTTTAGTCCAGTTTGGTCTGGTTTAGTCCAGTCTGGTCTGGTTTAGTCCAGTTTGGTCTGGTTTAGTCCAGTCTGGTCTGGTTTTGTCTGGGATTACATGGTCTGGTTTAGTCCAGTCTGGTCTGGTTTTGTCTGGGATTACATGGTCTGGTTTAGTCCAGTCTGGTCTGGTTTAGTCCAGTCTGGCCTGGTTTTGTCTGGGATTACATGGTCTGGTTTAGTCCAGTCTGGTCTGGTTTTGTCTGGGATTACATGGTCTGGTTTAGTCCAGTCTGGTCTGGTTTAGTCCAGTCTGGCCTGGTTTTGTCTGGGATTACATGGTCTGGTTTAGTCCAGTCTGGTCTGGTTTAGTCCAGTCTGGCCTGGTTTTGTCTGGGATTACATGGTCTGGTTTAGTCCAGTCTGGTCTGGTTTAGTCCAGTCTGGTCTGGTTTTGTCTGGGATTACATGGTCTGGTTTAGTCCAGTCTGGTCTGGTTTTGTCTGGGATTACATGGTCTGGCTTAGTCCAGTTTGGTCTGGTTTAGTCCAGTTTGGTCTGGTTTAGTCCAGTCTGGTCTGGTTTAGTCCAGTTTGGTCTGGTTTAGTCCAGTCTGGTCTGGTTTAGTCCAGTCTGGTCTGGTTTAGTCCAGAACTGTTCCTGTTTTGAGACAAACTCAGACCAAATATTCATTTAATGTAGAACTATCTTGTTTTTTCACTTTTCATTTTGTAAAATAAACATATTTAGACTTTTTTAAATCCACACCTGAATAAATCTTGTTCACATGAATGTTTATTTTAGTGTAATTATGTTGATAATAAGAGCTCTGAACCACATGGAGACAGTGACAGGGCCGTTCCTCAGTCCACAGGGGCCCAGGTGCAGGTGGCGGGGGACATGTTGCCCAACTCCACCGAACGAGCCGTGACAATCTCCGGGACGCCTGAAGCCATCATCCAGTGTGTGAAACAGATCTGTGTGGTCATGCTGGAGGTGAGGCCCCTGCACTTCTACATCAGTATTATCTATGTCTCAGATTCAGCAGAGGACGCTTTTTTTATGGAAATGCAGCTGTAGCTTCAGCAAATGATGACGTATGTGGTATTTTTTCCACTTTTTCACTCATTTAATCAGGAAAAAAACACAATTAGGCTTGTTTTTTTGTGTCCGATGCGCTGCTAAAGACTTAATGCTAATCAATAATATACACAATAATAATTTACAGTTATTCAATCTGCAATTTACTTATATATTGTACATGTGCATAGTCTTAGTGTAATTAGTTTTAGTTTTAATTTACTTGTGTTTAGTCTACGTTAGTTTATCTTTTCTTAGAATAGTTTTAGATTGATTTTTGCTTTCGTCGGGTTGTCTTTTCACTCACAAAGATGCAATTTCTAATAGCTACACTTCTAATAAAGGTTTATCTTATTTTATAAAGTACAGAGTCAAGACGCTGTATTTACTTCTGTTTATTACAAGCTCACACTGATGCTGTCTGACTTTTTCTCTGAAGAGAAGGAGGACAAGCTGCTTTTGTCTTTTCACTCAAATCTCGGACGTTTTGTTTTGATTCTGGAGCAGTTTTTGTCCGTATTGTTTGTGTGAATTTGACAGACCAGACTGTGGGCTGGAGTCTGAAAACAAACGCCACCATCAAGGACAAATAAAACCTGTTCAGATCCAACAAATACTGCATGTGTCAAACTGTGAATAACTTCTGCTTTATGATCTTTCCATTTGAAGAACATCTGATTATGACAAAATAAAATCCCTGTGAGTCTAAAACAATCAAATATTTCTGAGCAGCTCCTTAATAAAGAATCTAAAGTTAATAAACTCATCAACTCAGAGACAGATATTTCATTTTTCTTGTTAAACAGCTTTGGCATAAATCAATAACTCATTTTCATTGTGCTTTACAAACTGGAGCTGTCTGATTAAACCCTTTCTGCTTTTTTTATCTACAGCTGTCTTCTTTGGGAAAAAAATTGACAAATGGCACTTTCAATTCCAGGAAAAAGCGTCACATTTACAACAGTCTTTTGTTCGCTGCTGGTTTTAATCAATAATCGTCTTCTTCTTTCTTTTAGTCTCCACCAAAAGGTGCCACGATCCCGTATCGCCCTAAACCCACCTCGACCCCCGTCATTTTCTCTGGTGGACAGGTACGAGCTCCAGAAAACACACAAGATACAAAAACAACAGAAGAAAATGGGTGTCTTGTGCAAATATTAAACCCCATGCAAGTGTTTAAGAGTTAATTGCATGAGCTGAATCATTTTTAAGAGATCTTGAGACTTACTTTTATTATTACACATGGCATTTTCCATTAAATAACTGCATTTACACTGAAATACATGTTAAACTGTGTTTGTTCTGCCTCATCTTTGCAGGCCTATACAATTCAGGGACAATACGCCATTCCCCATCCAGATGTAAGTTCTCTGAGTTTCCTCCTTAGATACTTACGTCAAAATGTTCTTTAATATGCAGTGTTTCCAGGTTATAACTACACGCACACTGCTGCTATTCTACATATGAACAAAACAACAAACAAACGGCTTGTGAGTGATTTAAAAGAGGCCACACTTTTCTTTTTTATGCGTAATTGTTTTCAAATGTCCTCACTTTGAGTGTCAGACCAAACTGAACAAACAGAAACACACCGTATCAACGAAGAGATTCTAATCAAACATTTGTTGTGGAGATAAACCGTCTGTCGCTGTGTTTTGAGGGACATTACGTATAATTATCCTCAACCTGTTTCAGTCACATTCAAGTGCGTTCAGAGCTGGAGCTGTGGTGCATTCACTGACAGTAGAGACAGCTGAAAGTAAAGCAAATATTCCACCTGTGAGATTTTAGTTTAATCTTTTGTGTCTTCATCGACTAATAAAAAAATAATCTGAAGTCACATGTATATGCTACTTCTCATCCAATGAACTAAAACTAAAACTTTGAATTAAAAGACTTGAATAGAAGTGTTTAGGAACCTCGTATTTGGTGGAAAAGTTAATGTTTTTTCTTAAAAACTCTGAAATGTAAATATGTAGAATATTGTGATACTCCTAAAGGTAATGTTTAAACACTTTATACTTGTATTTTGTAGTTTATTTCAGTTATTTATACATATATACCCCAGGAAGAGTATCTGGCTCTAGGTGCAGCTAAAAGGAATCCAAATAAATACATAAATAAATAAATTAGTCGTTGATCAGAGGCTGTAAGTGTTTCCTTATTTTGACTCATCGATCTCTATTAGAGCTCAAAACTAAAGCTGATGTGTGTGTTCTGTGGGTGTATTTCTCTCCACAGAGCACTGCTGTTCTCCATATTCATAAATCTGGAGATGTTTTATATGATTTGGGAGAAACAGCAGCATATACCGCTTCATAATTGAGTCAAAAAGCAGCTCTTTAGTCACTTCTAAAGGTATAAATGTGAACAGGACACAGTCTGGTCACAGCGACAGAGTTAATGACAGTAATCGCTGTTTTCACGTCGACACCTCCGTCATTCTGTGGCCTTTAGTGTCTGTTAATAATCCGTCTCAGCACTTCCTCGTGTCAGATTCACTAATTCAAAGTTAGCGGGTGATGGATGTCGTCGAAGGTGGAGGCTGACGGTGCGATCGCTCAAGAGCAGCGCCGGCGCTCAGCTCCACCTTCATTAAAACCGCTCGAGAAGGAGGAAAGGCCTTTAAACATCTGTCTTCTCCTGCTTCGTGATGGAAACGGTTCACAGCGGTCGACGGGCGAGTTCAACACTTCTGACCAAGACAGTGAAAAGAGGAAGACGTTAGACATTATTATTTCACACATCGACAGAGCTGTGAAAAAGGATTGGATTTCTGATTCTGATTTCTTTTTTTTTTTGCACATTTATCACACTTTATGACCCTAGGACCATGTGAAAAAGTAATTGCCCCCTAAACCTATTAACAGGTTGTGCTTCAGCAAAAATAACTGCATCAATCGTTTGAGAAACAGGCCTGAGTCTGTCTCATTTCTGGAGGAATCTGGTCACTCTTCAACAGAATTGCTTTAATTCAGACACATTGGAGGGTCTTCAAGCATGAACTGTCTTTTTAACGTCAGATTCAAGTCCTCCAGAAGCTTTTTTGAAGTCATTCAGAGGTGGACTGGTGTGTTTTGGATCGTTGTCATTCCTCCACAAAGACGAGGAGAAAGTCCGTTTGTAAAATCTGGTTAAAACATCTGTTAATCTGTCAATTTAGGAAAAAAAAAAAAAACCTTAGCAACTTGGTCTCTATATTCAGCAAGTGTTGAAACCCCTTGCAACAGATTTCCGATAACGTTACTGCTTCATTTACAACACTTTACATTTACAACACAGCCTTCACAGTAAACCCTCCGAGGTCTGGACCCAGGACAGATTTACTGTGAATCAGCTCTGTCTCTTTTCATGAAACTGTTTTGGTAAAATGCAGGAACAGAGCTCGGAAAGACTCACGTGTCAAAGGTTGAACATCGTCTGACTTCATCTGGAGGCTATTCCCAGATATTTCTCTGAGTGAAACTGAAACTGCTTCACTGTTCAGTCCCGACTCTGGGCTCGAGTCCCAGATGTTCTCAGAGTCAGATTCAGGATTATTGACTAGAACTCAGTGGGAGCTCTCTAATCCGTGATTGTTAACAACTTAAAGAACACTCTTGACTCAAATAAATGCCCACATGTTCCAGATCTGGTTGATAATCGGTAGGTAAAGTGTTTCAAAAGCGTCTGTGTGTGTTTCCTGTGGTTTAGTCCTTCACCGCCCTGAGCCCTCTCTTCCTCACCGTCTGGACTCTAGAGTTTTTGGTTTTGGTGTGTGACAGTAACCTCTTAGCTCTTACTTTCCCTTCCTTCCTAACCCTTCAGCAGTTGACCAAGCTCCACCAGTTGGCTATGCAGCAAACCCCCTTTACCCCTCTCGGACAGACCACCCCTGCTTTCCCTGGTACGTACCCACAAACCCTTTCGATACTGCCTTTTTTTTCCTTCCACCGTCTCAGCATGACTCGGTCCCTTTGGTTTCCTTCTGCTTTCAGTTTTTTCTCATGTGTATTATCACTCTGCAGCAGAATACGCTCCTTTCTTTAACGCAGTTTAGGTTATTTCACTTCTATTTCAGATGAAAACCTCCAGGGAAATAGACCCGGCACGTCGTGTGATAAAAGCAAAGGAATATTCATCTGAACTTTGAGACACTGCTAGAAACTGTACATTTGTAATATGTGCCGCAAAAAGTAATTTTCCGAGATCAACTGAAGGTCGATGCTGTAAGAAGCCACAGGAAAACAGTTAAATAAATCTGTTATCTTACGTTTGGCTGCCTTTAGATGTGTTAAACATGCTCCGTTACTAAAGCAAACTCACATATACAGCAGCGATGAGGAAAACACAATTAGAATGTACGCTTCCAGGGCTTGACATTAACTATTTCTTGTTTTTAAAGGTTACCAGCATTTTCTCCAGCCATGATTTATTTAATGAAGTTTGTCTTACACAATTAAAGCCTATGGTCGGTGTGAGAATTCACTTGGATTTTAATGATATATTTTATTTATTTAAAGCTTTTTAGCCCCAAAATATATATTCTTGTAATCATTTAATGTTCATAAGAGACATAAATAGAGGGAGCAGAAACAGACCAAAACACTGGACCCTACAGAGTCAGATTTGTACAAAAGACACTAAAATGACTAAAAAGACATGCTTTTTTTCTTCTAAACTTGCTGATTTGGATAGTTTCCTTTCAAAAACAATGTTATACATGGGTTTACTGTTAAGACTAAAACATTTAGACCAATGTTTCTAATGTAATAGTGATTATTAAAGTTGAGTTATTGTTGTTGTTGTTGTTACAAAAACTCAGCCAATACTTATTCTGAAGTGTTACTGAAACACTTTTTGATGCATGAACTGTGCAGCTCTCACTGAAAATCAACAGTTGTATGATTAACTCTGGATGAACACTATTCTTTAAATATAATAATAATAGACTATAATCCAATATGAAGCTTCGACAATAACAAACAAGTGATTCAGACCAAAAGATGTAGTTTATTTTTATTATTAGATTTGCTCTAAGTATAAAGTAAACTTCCATCGTCCAAAGTCATGTCTGAAGGTGAACTGGAGACTCTAAAGATGTCCCAAAGTGAGACTGAGAGTGATTGGAGGTCTGTCAGAGTCTGTTAGTGTTAGCGGTGATTGATAGAGACTGTACCTCCTCATTCCCAACACATCACTCCATCAGATACCTGCTCAGTCATAATCCTTGATGAAAGTAACTTGATATTGTTTCTTCTCGTTGTGAAAATGGTTTAAACCCAAATAGTTTATTCTAAAATCAATCATTTGTGGAAAAAAACAGTCGAATACATTTCTTTAAAACCCAACACAACCGAACGTCTGGTGGAAACGTCAAAGCTATAATCTCCCAGGTTAATGTCAAACCCTGAACGCTACTCTCACATTTTACAGAATATTCCAATGAGTTTAAACCCAGTCACTGCTCACAACCTGAAATCTCTGTCAAATTAACATCACAGTCTTTTCCTTCTGTTAATTCAGGTTTGGATACCAGTCCACCCGCCAGCACCCACGAACTCACCATTCCTAATGATGTGAGTAATGACGAAACATCAGTATCAGTTAATTAAAGAAATAAATAAAGAAACACGCTAAATACTTCAATCCCAGTTCTGATCACTGTGTTGTATTTTCACCTGAAGACATCTGCTCAGGCTTCACTTGGAAATGGAACGAGACTTTACAAGAAAACAAACAAGAGCTCAATAAAACAAACTGGTGTAAAACTGGGAAACAGACCAAATAAGCGTCTGATCAAACCCAGTGAAAAGAGAAGGGTCTGTGTTTTATTGGGTTTTAATTCTCTCTTTTGGGAGAAAATGATGTTGTGCTGTGTTTGTGGGAAGTTCAGGGACAACACTGGAACAGGTTTCTCTAAAACCACGTCTTTATTTGTTTTCACAGCAGTTTTTTGCGTGGCTCTTATCACATTCTTGGCTGATGCTGTGAAGACTAATGGAAATGACAAATAAATGAATACCGACAGAACAAAACAAGTTATTGCAAATCAATACAAATAAATCCCTCTGTCACGTTGGAGGACTCTAAAAGCGTAAATCTTGTAAAGTGTCTTTGTTAGCTTAGCCTCTCCCAGAAACATGGCCCGAAATTAATCTTTTACACTTTTCAACAACATTTATTCATTAATTCAGAATGAATTATTTACTGATCATCTCTTTCAGAACATTTACACCGAGCATAAGCTTTTATTTATTCAGTAATTTTAAGTAAAAATTGACCCAACATGATTCAAATGAGCAAAATGAATTTGGGATCTACTCAAACCAGTCAGAGCAGACATTTAAGTGTGTTCTGCAGAAACCCTTCATCCTCTGACTTTTCCATTAATCAAACCCAATTTCCTGGATAATGGGATATGAATTTCACTCTATTTCATGAACCATTTCCTTTTATGTAAATGTTATAAAGGATTAATGCATTTAGACAATCCCTGCTCCACTTTGAATGTTTGTCTTCTTCTTTCTCGCAGCTAATAGGTTGTATCATCGGACGGCAGGGCACCAAAATAAATGAGATTCGACAGATGTCCGGGGCCCAGATCAAAATTGCGAACGCCGTCGAGGGTTCGACCGAGCGGCAGATCACCATCACGGGGAGCCCCGCCAACATCAGCCTGGCGCAGTACCTCATCAACGCCAGGTACGTCCCGACTCCTGCCGCACATTCACATTCACTACACGTTCAAGTCAGAGCCTCGGTTTGTGACGAAGATAAGACGAGGAATAATGGAGCTGTTTGAACATTTCTGTCAAGTTTGAATTGACTGAAGTGTGGTCAGTAAAGAGTCAGTGTCAGTATCTCATTTGTGTCTTATTAAAAGGTGGCATTACATTTCGTTTTCAAACTGAGTGACTGGATCATGAGAGACGTGTTAATGCCAGATTTAAATGCTCTAAATATAATCTTCTCTGTCTCTGGACACGTGGCCAGTATTAAGTTCTCTCCTGATTCCACATTACATCAGTTCTGTGAGACTCTGAAAAAACAACAAATCTGTAGGTGGCTGTAAGTTTGTGTTCAAGGCAAACTGAGTAAAATGAGAATATATGAAGGCACGATTCTACTGAATTCATGTCTAAATACCATCAAAATGAGAGTGAGAATGTTTATTTTTGGACTAAAAGTTAAAAAAGTTAAAAGTCAGGTTTATTTTGTTGCTAAAAGATGAAGGTAAAAGTTCATCTTCAGTCTCTGGCTCAAGTCAAACAAAAACAAAATGGTTTGTTGCTGTCTTTTCTTGATTTTAAATGTTATCTTTTATGTCGACCAACATCAGATAATCTTCTCAGTCTCTGGACGCGTGGCCAGTGTTAAATTCTCTCCTGATTCCACATTACATCAGTTCTCACTTCAACTTCACCAACTTTTTATTGGTTTAAACTGTGTTTTTCTGATGGTTTTCTTCTGTTCTCTTTATCATGAGACAGAAATAGTCAGATTTACTTCATGGAGTCCCAACCTCCTGAAATGCTTTTGTTCTGTAATGAAAAAAAAAAACATTTTTTATTTAACATTTTAGAGGCATCACAATCTTTTGGGTGTTTTATTTTGAAATAGTAGTCTACTTCCTCCAGAACCTCTTTCCCACACTTGAAAAAAAACAAAACACATGAATATTAACCACATTAAAGAACACGGCCTTAACTTTTGAGTTATGAGAGCTGTTTCCTCACCATTTGCAAAACATTAAGTCAGTTACTTTACACACAATAACTTTGATTATTCACATTTACTTAAAGCTGCAGTACTCAATTTAGTTCTTTTGTCCCGGTCTCAGACTCCACTTTCCTCCAACAACAGCAGTAACCTTTACGGCTTCTGTTATTAAAAAAAAAGGTAAAAATGGATCAATTTTTCACCACAATTAAATCAATCAAGTGGACTGATCATTCTCATCTATTAAAATCCTTCATTATAAAGACTAGATCACGTCTTAAGGTCTCATTTTTTCAGATAATTCCTGTTGCAATAAACTTTAGGAGATTACACTGAAAAACTAAATGAAACTGGGAAAAATCAGGAAATGAACTTTTAATGTCCATCGGAAGAAGTAAACTAAATTAAATGTTACTGTAGAGTGCTACATTCCTAGTATTTATTGTGTGGTTATGATTATCTTCTCCCAAATATGACCGAATGCTCCAACCAAAAATCCAAATATGCGTGGCATTAATAATTTGCATATGTCTAATTTAAAATCTGACTAATGCACAGCGCTGTCAAAAGTTGAGTCGGGCCAAAAGCACAAACGGCCTGAGCTCAGGTCTCTGTGTGGAAATAATGAGAATATATAAATTTAATGAAAACACAAAACAGGAGCCGGTGGAGAACTGCAGCACAGACCTGTCTTTACAAAGAAACTCAGTAATAAGTTCCCTTTTCTCTCTCCGTCTCCTTCCTTCTGTTTCAGGCTGACGTCTGAAGTCACAGGAATGGGTTCACTCTGACTCCGACGCCCTTCAGAGCCTCGGAGCCTCGAGGAAACGCCACTGCTCCTGCTTTTTGTTCAGTTCTTTGTATCAGATATCTGGATATTTGAGTGACTCTATCTTTTAATAACTGTATTTATTGTATAATGTCTATCTGCACTGTTCAGGTGTCTCTCAAACACCTTTTTTACTCCAAAAGGATGGTTTAAAGCTGATTCTTGTGCACTGTGTCATGACTGGGTTTACCTCATGTTTTGAAAGCATCACTGTACTTTCGGTTTTTCACTGGAGGCTGTGACTTAATGCACTCTTTATGCACCACTGCAGCTCACATCGTGTGGCGTCACCTTCGACCAACTTAAAGGGACAGTCACTCTTTTAATCGTATACAATATTTGTCTAAAAATAAGCATCTGGATTTCGTTTTAAGCTCGAGTTTTATGCTCAGTTAAAGTTTCAAACTGATCTGAAGCTGTTTATGATCCGTGTTTTCTTCTCTGTTGTTATCAATATGCCGACCTGTAAAGTATTAAACACATTTTAAAACAATGTTATTTGTTTATTTATTGATCCCCGTAGCAGATGCTAGTCCACATCATAAATGACAAAGATTTAAATAGAAAAACACTAAAAATAAGAAAATGATGGTATCTACAACATTAGCGCAATTACAGACACAAATAAAATACAGTTAGAAAACTATACATACAATCAGTCAAATAGTGGAGTTAAGGTGTGCCCTTCTGAAGACATGAATACTGTTGAATTATTTGATTGTTTTAGATATTTTGCTCCATTTCTGTGAGGCTCTGAAAAAAAAACAAATCTGTAGGTGACATTAAGCTTGTGTTTAAGGCAAACTGAGTAAAATGAGAATATATGAAGGCATGATTCTACTGAATTCATGTCTAAATACCATCAAAATGAGAGTGAGAATGTTTATTTTTGGGCTAAAAGTTAAAAAAGTTAAAAGTCAGGTTTATTTTGTTGCTGAAAGATGAAGATTAAAGTTCATCTTCAGTCTCTGGCTCAAGTCAAACAAAAACAAAATGGTTTGTTGCTGTCTTTTCTTGATTTTAAATGTTATCTTTTATGTCGACCAACATCAGATCAATCAAAAATGATTAGAGCTGTTCCCCATTGACTTCCATTTAATATTTCCCCAGTTTCAGAAAAGCAGGTTCTCTCTTGCTTTAAACATGGAATCCATCAAACCTCAAATAGTGAAAGCATCCCCAACATTTCTTCTGGTTCAAAGCGCTAAAAGCACCACTTTGCAGAAACATTTCCTGATTCTTTTTGATTCACAGCTGAAAATATCAAAAGGTTACATTATGAAAACTATTTAAAGGTTTGCTTTTTGAAGGTCTGTATTTACTGAGGTCGATGTTTTGTAAAAAGAGCAGAATGAAAGTTGTGTTCTTCTTCGACTCGTGTCATCTGTGAACGAGACCTTGTGTTGATCTTTGTACATTTTTATTTATATTGATCGTAATGCACCGGAACATTTATTTTAAAGCTGTGAACCACACCATAGAAAAGTCAGAGTCAGATACAGATTACTGCTCTATCTCCAGAGCATTAAAGCTCCAGTCCCTGATGTTCTTTTATTGTCCCTGTCTCAGACTCTCCTCCAAAATCAGTCTAGGGACCTCTCCTGCTTCTCTTTTATTAAAACATAAAACCAGACCAGTTTTTCCTCCAAAACACTAATACATTATTACAGATTGTAGTTTAGAGCTGACTGTAAACGTTTAACTTCTCAGCGTCCGACCAAAGCGGCAATTATCTCCTCGTCGTTAAACTGATTAAAGACAATATTTGTTTCATGTTGCATCCCATTTCTTCTTCTGTTTTCCTGTTTTGCTTTTTTTCTCTGTAAAGATAAATATCCAGTGCTGAGTTTACACTGTTTTTTTAGGTAGACGTTACTTCCTTATTGACATCAGTGTCGACCAATGGGAGAACTCCTTTTATTCTGTTTTATTTCTTTTGTTTGTGGTCAGTAAAGTTCTTTAATCTGATAAAACATTTGAGGGACAGATGCAGAATGAGTGCTTTTTAGCCTGATATTTTATAAAAGAGTCTGGTTAAATCTGAATTCAAACCAGGTCTGAACCAGGAACAGGTCTAGACCAGAACCTGACTAACTTTCTTTATAGATTTTATGGAGCAGAATGAACCAGACTTGTCGAGTGTTTAATGGACAACCCCTCAATCCTTCATCTTATTTTGGTCACGTTAGCCCTATCCTTGATTAAAACTGATTCAATACTGGTTAAGTCCTGGTTTAGTCCTGATTTAGATCTGGTTTTAGACGTAATTTACAGTTGTTTATGCTGAGCTTCAGTCTTGATGGAAGTAAAAGCCCCAAATCGATAAAATAATAGACATAATAGTAAAGTACAACATAAAAATCTGCTAATTACCAAAAATAAAAGGGCATTGTGTAAAGCATAGATCCCTCACAGCGCCCCCTACAGGAGCTGACCTTCACTAAAGAGACTCAACAAGAACAGAACAGACTGAACTGATGAAACCATCTGCAGAGTTTTGGTCAAACTGGACTGAATTTAATCTGTGTTTAAAGATTTAAATTTAAAGTGAGTTTAATTTACTCCATGATTGAAACCATCCTGAGTTAAAGTGTAGAAAACAGAGACGTGCAGCAGATGGACAAACTACCTCCAACACCTCTCGATCTGATGCAACGCAGAGTAACATTTCACGGAAAATAAAACTTCTGTGATGAAGGATGATGATTCCTCGAAAACTGTCAAGTCTATGGAAACATCCTGGAGTCTGTCTGCTATTCTCTGCTTTCACTCCAGCACAAAAAATAAAATAAAACTATGAGAGTGTGAGTGAAGAGAGGAATTATCAAATGAATGTCTTTAATTAATTAAAATACACTTCTGATACTTTAGTGTTTTGTGTTTTTCTAAATGAGCAGAAAAAAGATAATACAAAAGATTTCTTCTTAACAAATCAGTGTCGACCAATGGGAGCGCTCCTTTACCTGAAGTGAGCTGTGATTGGACAAAATCCTGCTGTGGACTGATCATTCTCATCTATTAAAATCCTTCATTATAAAGACTAGATCACGTCTAAGGTCTCATTTTCAGATGATTCCTGTTACAATAAACTTTAGGAGATTGCAAGTAAATGCAGTAAAAATATATCGGTAATCGCCTTTAACAGATCACTTTTCTTTTTTGTGCAAATATTACTAGAGCTGAGTTCAAACTGAAAGCATCCAACCTAAACTGATTGATTTTCTCTCTGAGGGTAACTGCAGCTTCTTTTGTGTCATTGAGATGCAAATAGTTTTAATTTAAATACCTACCCATCGGTTGTTATTTTCAGATTCAAAAGCAAGAGAAAAATATCATTAAATCCTAAAAAGCAGCCCCAGAGTGAACTCCTCAAAGGAAACACAGACTAAGTGCTCCATGACTTTGTGATCCGGTCTAATTGTTCCTTTCCCTGGTGTTAATTGGTTTTTCCTTGGTCTTGTTCACTCAGCCGTGCACATGAGGCCACGACGCCAGGGAGCTCTTCGTCCACAGGCAAATTAACGCCGCCCTCGTTCGGGGGCGACAGCGGGTCACCTTGTCCCACACTCCTCCGTCAGACCTCTCCACGTCGTTCACAGCTTTTCCACTGCTCTCCCCAAGTCCCTGGTTGCATTTAGTGACACATTCACTGGTGATAAACAGAAAGGGATAATC
>CM072168.1:22013960-22114834 GCA_036850595.1 Rhyacichthys aspro
ACCACCTCCAACAACAACCACAACTGTTCCAACGACAACCACAACTGCTCCAACGACAACTGCTCCAACGACAACCACAACTGTTCCAACTAAAACCACAACTGTTCCAACTACAACCACAACTGTTCCAACTACAACCACACCTGATTCAACTACAAGCACACCACCTCCAACGACAACCACAACTGCTCCAACGACAACTGCTCCAACGACAACCACAGCTGTTCCAACGACAACCACAACTGCTCCAACTACAACCACAACCACTACAACTACAACCACACCTGATTCAACTACAAGCACACCACCTCCAACAACAACCACAACTGTTCCAACGACAACCACAACTGCACCAACGACAACCACAACTGTTCCAACTACAACCACAACTGTTCCAACTACAACCACAACTGTTCCAACTACAACCACAACTGCTCCAACTACAACCACAACCACTACAACTATAACCACACCTGATTCAACTACAACCACAACTGCTCCAACCACAACATCTCCAACGACAACCACAACTGTTCCAACGACAACCACAACTGCTCCAACTACAACCACAACTGCTCCAACGATAACGACAACTGCTCCAACTACAACCACAACTGTTCCAACTACAACCACAACTGTTCCAACGACAACCACAACTGTTCCAACGACAACCACAACTGTTCCAACTACAACCACACCCGCTTCAACTACAAGCACACCACCTCCAACAACAACCACAACTGTTCCAATTACAACCACAACTGATCCAACAACCACAACTGCTCCAACGACAACCACAACTGTTCCAACAACAACCACAACTGCTCCAACGACAACCACAACTGCTCCAACTACAACCACAACTGTTCCAACTACAACCACACCCGCTTCAACTACAAGCACGCCACCTCCAACAATAACCACAACTGTTCCAACTACAACCACAACTGTTCCAACTACAACCACACCTGCTTCAACTACAAGCACACCACCTCCAACAACAACAACCACAACTGTTCCAACTACAACCACAACTGTTCCAACGACAACCACAACTGCTCCAACGACAACTGCTCCAACGACAACCACAACTGTTCCAACTACAACCACAACTGTTCCAACGACAACCACAACTGCTCCAACTACAACCACAACTGTTCCAACGACAACCACAACTGTTCCAACTACAACCACAACTGCTCCAACTACAACCACACCCGCTTCAACTACAAGCACACCTTCAACAACCACCACAACTGTTCCAACTACAACCACACCTGCTCCAACAACAACCACACCTGCTTCAACAACAACCACACCACCTCAAACAACAACAACCACAACTGCTCCAACTACAACCACAACTGTTCCAACGACAACCACAACTGTTCCAACGACAACCACAACTGCTCCAACTACAACCACAACTGCTCCAACGACAACGACAACTGCTCCAACTACAACCACAACTGTTCCAACTATAACCACAACTGTTCCAACGACAACCACAACTGCTCCAACTACAACCACAACTGTTCCAACTACAACCACACCCGCTTCAACTACAAGCACACCACCTCCAACAACAACCACAACTGTTCCAATTACAACCACAACTGATCCAACAACCACAACTGCTCCAACGACAACCACAACTGTTCCAACAACAACCACAACTGTTCCAACAACAACCACAACTGTTCCAACAACAACCACATCTGTTCCAACTACAACCACAACTGCTCCAACAACAACCACAACTGCTCCAACGACAACCGCTTTAACTACAACCACAACTGCTCCAACAACAACCACAACTGTTCCAACGACAACGACAACTGCTCCAACGACAACCACAACTGCTCCAACGACACCCGCTTTAACTACAACCACAACTGCTCCAACGACAACCACAACTGTTCCAACAACAACCACAACTGATCCAACAACAACCACACCTGCTCCAACAACAACCACATCTGTTCCAACTACAACCACAACTGTTCCAACGACAACCACAACTGCTATCACTCCAACCACAACCGCTCCAACTACAACCACAACCGCTTTAACTACAACCACAACTGCTCCAACGACAACCACAACTGTTCCAACAACAACCACAACTGCTCCAACAACAACCACAACTGTTCCAACGACAACGACAACTGCTCCAACGACAACCACAACTGCTCCAACTACAACCACAACTGTTCCAACAACAACCACAACTGCTCCAACAACAACCACAACTGTTCCAACTACAACCACACCCGCTTCAACTACAAGCACACCACCTCCAACAACAACCACAACTGTTCCAATTACAACCACAACTGCTCCAACGACAACCACAACTGTTCCAACAACAACCACAACTGCTCCAAAGACAACCACAACTGCTCCAACTACAACCACAACTGTTCCAACTACAACCACACCCGCTTTAACTACAAGCACACCACCTCCAACAATAACCACAACTGTTCCAATTACAACCACAACTGATCCAACAACCACAACTGCTCCAACGACAACCACAACTGTTCCAACAACAACCACAACTGCTCCAACGACAACCACAACTGTTCCAACAACAACCAAACCTGTTCCAATTACAACCACACCCGCTTCAACTACAAGCACACCACCTTCAACAACAACCACAACTGTTCCAACTACAACCACACCTGCTCCAACAACAACCACAACTGTTCCAACTACAACCACAACTGTTCCAACGACAACCACAACTGCTCCAACGACAACCGCTTTAACTACAACCACAACTGCTCCAACGACAACCACAACTGTTCCAACAACAACCACAACTGCTCCAACAACAACCACAACTGCTCCAACGACAACCGCTTTAACTACAACCACAACTGCTCCAACGACAACCACAACTGCTCCAACTACAACCACAACTGTTCCAACGACAACCACAACTGCTCCAACTACAACCACAACTGTTCCAACAACAACCACAACTGCTCCAACTACAACCACAACTGCTCCAACAACAACCACACTTTCCAACAACAACCACAACTGCACCAACAACAACCACAACTGTTCCAACTACAACCACAACTGCTCCAACAACAACCACAACTGCTCCAACTACAACCACAACCGCTCCAACAACAACCACACCTGCTTCAACAACAACCACACCTGCTCCAACTACAACCACAACTGTTCCAACTACAACCACACCTGCTCCAACAACAACCACATCTGTTCCAACTACAACCACAACTGTTCCAACGACAACCACAACTGCTCCAACGACAACCGCTTTAACTACAACCACAACTGCTCCAACGACAACCACAACTGTTCCAACAACAACCACAACTGCTCCAACGACAACCACAACTGCTCCAACGACAACCACAACTGCTCCAACTACAACCACAACTGTTCCAACAACAACCACAACTGCTCCAACAACAACCACAACTGTTCCAACTACAACCACACCCGCTTCAACTACAAGCACACCACCTCCAACAACAACCACAACTGTTCCAACGACAACCACAACTGCTCCAACGACAACTGCTCCAACGACAACCACAACTGTTCCAACGACAACCACAACTGTTCCAACTACAACCACACCCGCTTCAACTACAAGCACACCACCTCCAACAACAACCACAACTGTTCCAATTACAACCACAACTGCTCCAACGACAACCACAACTGTTCCAACAACAACCACAACTGCTCCAAAGACAACCACAACTGCTCCAACTACAACCACAACTGTTCCAACTACAACCACACCCGCTTTAACTACAAGCACACCACCTCCAACAATAACCACAACTGTTCCAATTACAACCACAACTGATCCAACAACCACAACTGCTCCAACGACAACCACAACTGTTCCAACAACAACCACAACTCCTCCAACGACAACCACAACTGTTCCAACTACAACCACACCTGCTCCAACAACAACCACAACTGTTCCAACTACAACCACAACTGTTCCAACGAAAACCACAACTGCTCCAACGACAACCGCTTTAACTACAACCACAACTGCTGCAACGACAACCACAACTGTTCCAACAACAACCACAACTGCTCCAACAACAACCACAACTGCTCCAACGACAACCGCTTTAACTACAACCACAACTGCTCCAACGACAACCACAACTGCTCCAACGACAACCACAACTGCTCCAACGACAACCACAACTGCTCCAACTACAACCACAACTGTTCCAACAACAACCACAACTGCTCCAACAACAACCACAACTGTTCCAACTACAACCACACCCGCTTCAACTACAAGCACACCACCTCCAACAACAACCACAACTGTTCCAACTACAACCACAACTGCTCCAACAACAACCACAACTGCTCCAACAACAACCACAACTGCTCCAACGACAACCGCTTTAACAACAACCACAACTGTTCCAACGACAACTGCTCCAACGACAACCACAACTGCTCCAACGACAACTGCTCCAACGACAACCACAACTGATCCAACTACAACCACAACTGTTCCAACTAGAACCACAACTGTTCTAACTACAACCACAACTGCTCCAACTACAACCACAACTGCTCCAACTACAACCACACCCGCTTCAACTACAAGCACACCACCTCCAACAACAACCACAACTGTTCCAACGACAACCACAACTGCTCCAACGACAACTGCTCCAACGACAACCACAACTGTTCCAACTAAAACCACAACTGTTCCAACTACAACCACAACTGTTCCAACTACAACCACACCTGATTCAACTACAAGCACACCACCTCCAACGACAACCACAACTGCTCCAACGACAACTGCTCCAACGACAACCACAACTGTTCCAACGACAACCACAACTGTTCCAACTACAACCACAACTGTTCCAACGACAACCACAACTGCTCCAACGACAACCGCTTTAACTACAACCACAACTGCTCCAACGACAACCACAACTGTTCCAACAACAACCACAACTGCTCCAACAACAACCACAACTGCTCCAACGACAACCGCTTTAACTACAACCACAACTGCTCCAACGACAACCACAACTGCTCCAACGACAACCACAACTGCTCCAACGACAACCACAACTGCTCCAACTACAACCACAACTGTTCCAACAACAACCACAACTGCTCCAACAACAACCACAACTGTTCCAACTACAACCACACCCGCTTCAACTACAAGCACACCACCTCCAACAACAACCACAACTGTTCCAATTACAACCACAACTGCTCCAACAACAACCACAACTGCTCCAACAACAACCACAACTGCTCCAACGACAACCGCTTTAACAACAACCACAACTGTTCCAACGACAACTGCTCCAACGACAACCACAACTGATCCAACTACAACCACAACTGTTCCAACTAGAACCACAACTGTTCTAACTACAACCACAACTGCTCCAACTACAACCACAACTGCTCCAACTACAACCACACCCGCTTCAACTACAAGCACACCACCTCCAACGACAACCACAACTGCTCCAACGACAACTGCTCCAACGACAACCACAGCTGTTCCAACGACAACCACAACTGCTCCAACTACAACCACAACTGTTCCAACGACAACCACAACTGCTCCAACGACAACTGCTCCAACGACAACCACAACTGCACCAACGACAACCACAACTGTTCCAACTATAACCACAACCACTACAACTACAACCACACCTGATTCAACTACAACCACACCTGATTCAACTACAAGCACACCACCTCCAACAACAACCACAACTGTTCCAACGACAACCACAACTGCTCCAACGACAACTGCTCCAACGACAACCACAACTGTTCCAACTAAAACCACAACTGTTCCAACTACAACCACAACTGTTCCAACTACAACCACAACTGTTCCAACTACAACCACACCTGATTCAACTACAAGCACACCACCTCCAACGACAACCACAACTGCTCCAACGACAACTGCTCCAACGACAACCACAACTGTTCCAACTACAACCACAACTGTTCCAACGAAAACCACAACACACAACACAACCCCTGTCACCACCACCTCCAACAACAACCACAACTGTTCCAACGACAACCACAACTGCACCAACGACAACCACAACTGTTCCAACTACAACCACAACTGTTCCAACTACAACCACAACTGTTCCAACTACAACCACAACTGCTCCAACTACAACCACAACCACTACAACTATAACCACACCTGATTCAACTACAACCACAACTGCTCCAACCACAACATCTCCAACGACAACCACAACTGTTCCAACGACAACCACAACTGCTCCAACTACAACCACAACTGCTCCAACGATAACGACAACTGCTCCAACTACAACCACAACTGTTCCAACTACAACCACAACTGTTCCAACGACAACCACAACTGTTCCAACGACAACCACAACTGTTCCAACTACAACCACACCCGCTTCAACTACAAGCACACCACCTCCAACAACAACCACAACTGTTCCAATTACAACCACAACTGATCCAACAACCACAACTGCTCCAACGACAACCACAACTGTTCCAACAACAACCACAACTGCTCCAACGACAACCACAACTGCTCCAACTACAACCACAACTGTTCCAACTACAACCACACCCGCTTCAACTACAAGCACACCACCTCCAACAACAACCACAACTGTTCCAACTACAACCACAACTGTTCCAACTACAACCACACCTGCTTCAACTACAAGCACACCACCTCCAACAACAACAACCACAACTGTTCCAACTACAACCACAACTGTTCCAACGACAACCACAACTGCTCCAACGACAACTGCTCCAACGACAACCACAACTGTTCCAACTACAACCACAACTGTTCCAACGACAACCACAACTGATCCATCTACAACCACAACTGCTCCAACGACAACCACAACTGCTCCAACTACAACCACAACTGTTCTAACTACAACCACAACTGCTCCAACTACAACCACAACTGTTCCAACAACAACCAAACCTGTTCCAATTACAACCACACCCGCTTCAACTACAAGCACACCTTCAACAACAACCACAACTGTTCCAACTACAACCACACCTGCTCCAACAACAACCACACCTGCTTCAACAACAACCACACCACCTCAAACAACAACAACCACAACTGCTCCAACTACAACCACAACTGTTCCAACGACAACCACAACTGTTCCAACGACAACCACAACTGCTCCAACTACAACCACAACTGCTCCAACGACAACGACAACTGCTCCAACTACAACCACAACTGTTCCAACTATAACCACAACTGTTCCAACGACAACCACAACTGCTCCAACTACAACCACAACTGTTCCAACTACAACCACACCCGCTTCAACTACAAGCACACCACCTCCAACAACAACAACCACAACTGTTCCAACTACAACCACACCTGCTCCAACAACAACCACACCTGCTTCAACTACAACCACACCACCTCCAACAACCACAACTGTTCCAACTACAACCACAACTGTTCCAACGATAACCACAACTGCTCCAACGACAACTGCTCCAACTACAACCACAACTGTTCCAACTACAACCACACCTGCTTCAACTACAAGCACACCACCTCCAACAACCACAACTGTTCCAATTACAACCACAACTGCTCCAACGATAACCACAACTGCTCCAACGACAACTGCTCCAACTACAACCACAACTGTTCCAACTACAACCACACCTGCTTCAACTACAAGCACACCACCTCCAACAACCACAACTGTTCCAATTACAACCACAACTGTTCCAACGATAACCACAACTGCTCCAACGACAACTGCTCCAACTACAACCACAACTGCTCCAACTACAACCACAACTGCTCCAACTACAACCACAACTGCTCCAACTACAACCGCTTTAACTACAACCACAACTGCTCCAACAACAACCACAACTGCTCCAACAACAACCACAACTGCTCCAACGACAACGACAACTGCTCCAACGACAACCACAACTGCTCCAACGACAACGACATCTGTTCCAACAACAACCACAACTGTTCCAACTACAACCACACCCGCTTCAACTACAAGCACACCACCTCCAACAACAACCACAACTGTTCCAATTACAACCACAACTGCTCCAACGACAACCACAACTGTTCCAACAACAACCACAACTGCTCCAACAACAACCACAACTGCTCCAACGACAACCACAACTGCTCCAACTACAACCGCAACTGTTCCAACTACAACCATAACTGTTCCAACTACAACCACAACTGTTCCAACTACAACCACACCTGCTTCAACTACAAGAACACCACCTTCAACAACAACCACAACTGTTCCAACTACAACCACAACTGTTCCAACAACAACCACAACTGCTCCAACAAGAACCACAACTGCTCCAACGACAACTGCTCCAACGACAACCACAACTGTTCTAACTACAACCACAACTGCTCCAACTACAACCACAACTGCTCCAACGACAACCACAACTGTTCCAACTACAACCACACCCGCTTCAACTACAAGCACACCACCTCCAACAACAACCACAACTGTTCCAACTACAACCACAACTGTTACAACTACAACCACACCTGCTTCAACTACAAGCACACCACCTCCAACAACCACAACTGCTCCAACTACAACCACACCCGCTTCAACTACAAGCACACCACCTCCAACAACAACAACCACAACTGTTCCAACTACAACCACAACTGTTCCAACGACAACCACAACTGCTCCAACGACAACTGCTCCAACGACAACCACAACTGCTCCAACTACAACCACAACTGTTCCAACTACAACCACAACTGTTCTAACTACAACCACAACTGCTCCAACTACAACCACAACTGCTCCATCTACAACCACAACTGTTCCAACAACAACCACAACTGTTCCAACTACAACTGCTTTAACTACAACCACAATTGCTCCAACGACAACCACAACTGTTCCAACAACAACCACAACTGCTCCAACAACAACCACAACTGTTCCAACGACAACCACAACTGCTCCAACGACAACTGCTCCAACGACAACCACAACTGCTCCAACTACAACCACAACTGTTCCAACTACAACCACAACTGTTCCAACTACAACCACAACTGTTCTAACTACAACCACAACTGCTCCAACTACAACCACAACTGCTCCAACTACAACCACACCCGCTTCAACTACAACCACAATTGTTCCAACAACAACCACAACTGCTCCAACTACAACCACAACTGTTCCAACTACAACCACACCCGCTTCAACTACAAGCACACCACCTCCAACAACAACCACAACTGTTCCAACTACAACCACAACTGTTCCAACGATAACCACAACTGCTCCAACGACAACTGCTCCAACGACAACCACAACTGTTCCAACTACAACCACAACTGCTCCAACGACAACTGCTCCAACGACAACCACAACTGTTCCAACTACAACCACAACTGTTCCAACTACAACCACAACTGTTCTAACTACAACCACAACTGCTCCAACTACAACCACAACTGCTCCAACGCCAACCACAACTGCTCCAACTACAACCACAACTGCTCCAACGCCAACCACAACTGCTCCAACTACAACCACAACTGTTCCAACTACAACCACACCTGCTTCAACTACAAGCACACCACCTCCAACAACCACAACTGTTCCAACTACAACCACAACTGTTCCAACGACAACCACAACTGCTCCAACTACAACCACAACTGCTCCAACGACAACTGCTCCAACGACAACCACAACTGCTCCAACGACAACCACAACTGCTCCAACTACAACCACAACTGTTCCATCTACAACCACACCCGCTTCAACTACAAGCACACCACCTCCAACAACAACCACAACTGTTCCAACTACAACCACAACTGTTCCAACGACAACCACAACTGCTCCAACGACAACCACAACTGCTCCAACTACAAGCACAACTGTTCCAACTACAACCACAACTGTTCCAACTACAACCACAGCTGTTCCAACTACAACCACAACTGCTCCAACTACAACCACAACTGCTCCAACTACAACCACAACTGCTCCAACGACAACCACAACTGGTCCAACTACAACCACACCCGCTTCAACTACAAGCACACCACCTTCAACAACAACCACAACTGCTCTACCTACAACCACAACTGCTCCAACGACAACCACAACTGTTCCAACAACAACCACAACTGCTCCAACTACAACCACAACTGTTCCAACTACAACCACAACTATAACAACAAGTACAACAACCACACCTGCTCCAATTCAAACAACCACACTGGCTTCAACTACAACCACAACTGCTCCATCTACAACTATAACAGCTCCTCCAACAACAACTACAACAACAGTGGCTCCAACTACAACAACTACAACATTGGCTCCAACTACAACAACTACAACAGCTGCTCTAACTACAACGACTACCACGTTGGCTCCATCTACAACATTGGCTCCAACTACAACAACTACAACAGTGGCTCCAACTACAACATTGGCTCCAACTACAACATCTACAACAACAGTGGCTCCAACTACAACAGTGGCTCCAACTACAACAACTACAACAACAGTGGCTCCAACTACAACAGTGGCTCCAACTACAACAACTACAACAACAGTGGCTCCAACTACAACAGTGGCTCCAACTACAACGACTACAACAACAGTGGCTCCAACTACAACAACTACAACAACAGTGGCTCCAACTACAACAACAGCGGTTCCAACTACAACAACAACAACAGCTTCTCCAACTACAACTACTACAACAGCGGTTCCAACTACAACAACTACAACAGCGGTTCCAACTACAACTACTACAACAGCGGCTCCAACTACAACAGCTTCTCCAACTACAACAACTACAACAGCGGTTCCAACTACAACAACTACCACCGATGCTCCAACTACAACTACCACCGATGCTCCAACTACAACTACCACAACCGCTCCAACTACAACTACCACAACCGCTCCAACTACAACTACCACAACCGCTCCAACTACAACTACCACAACCGCTCCAACTACAACTACCACAACCACTCCAACTACAACAGCTGCTACAACTAAAAGTACCAAAGCTGCTGCAACTAAAACTAACAAAGCTGCTGCAACTAAAACTACCAAAGCTGCTGCCTTCGTGCCTCGACTTGATTTGCTTCATTTGTTGCTTGGACTTTTGGTCTTTGCTCTGTTTTAAGACTAAATATTTCAATTTTAAAAGTTCAAGTGCAATTATTTCACATTTGAAGATTTGAAATTTTACATTTTAATCTTTTAGCTGTTTCTGACTTTTGAGATGATTTTTCCTCTTTTTTCTTATGTGAGGTCAATATTTAATTTATTTCATGTGTTTTGAGAGTCATATAATCCAGAAACATATGCACATCTTACTATTCCTTTAAATGTAAATAATCTGTTAATTAACATTAATATGTAGCGCTTAATCAGTGAAACTGAGACTAAAACAAAGGTGAATGTAAATGTAAAATAATATTCATCACTGACCTAATATAACTATTATCACCATGTGAAGACAGGCAGGATGGCACTTACATAAATTAAATGCAATAAATAGTTTGATTTCCCCTGTTTCCTGTATTTAAAGTTATATTCAATGTGTCTATTGATCCTCTTTATATAACGTAAAGATCTGTTCAATAAACTTTATAATGAATCATGCTATTAAACAGACTGCACCTGATATTTTTTTCTTCTTGTTGAGAATGATTTAAAACCCAAATGTTATATTGTAAAAGCAAAGAAAAAACAGTCTTTCTGATGCATCTACTGTTTATTGTAAGGGATTGTAATAGATGAGAACCTCTATTCAGGAACAGAAAACCTTGGACAATCACATGCTCCAAAAAGGAGCGCTCCCATTGGTCGACACTTGTCACATGACGTTCCAGGAAGTTTAATAGCTGCAGATAAAGTGTATTTTCAGCTGAATATGTCTTTTAACAGAGAAACAGCTGAAAAAAGAAAAGCATCAACAGAGAAAAGGGAGGCAACGTAAAACACAGATAAATACTGTCAATTCAATCACGTAATGTTTAACGAGGAGGAGATAATTGTCGTCCTGACGCTGAAGTCACAGCTAAGCTAACGCTAAACTCTAAACTTAGAACAATTTTTCCTCCAAAACACTAATCCATTTTTGTTTTTTTGTTTTTTTTAAATAAAAGAGAAGCAGGAGAGGCCCCTAGGCTGATTTTGGAGGAGAGTGGAGTCTGAGACAGGAACAAAAAAAGAAAATCAGGAAGTGGAGCTTTAAGTAGTGTCAAGCCTTATTCACGTTTGTTAGAGTTTGGTGGTTTTAAAAAGCTCAACCCAAATTTATTTTGATTGTATGTCAGACAGAAAGACCCACCATGACTGCTCTTCAGTGTCAAAAAAAACTCTAAAATTAGCCTTAACCTTGTTGTTTGTGTTTGGTACAATCTGCTAATGCACTGCTCTTTTGGACAGAAATACTTGAATCTAATGGTGATGAATTACCTGAAGGCTCCACTCATCACCTCTTCCTTTAAAGCGATGAATTCACATTAAATTCAATTAAAGTTTGGCAATACACTTTTTGTCTTTGACTTTTTGTCTATTTGAAAGTATTTGTAGGAGGAGTTTTCTAAATGGTCATTCACTTCAATAGGATTAAATGTTGCGTTGCTTGAGAGTGAAGAAAATGGCTCCTATAATGACAAATACACCTGGGCATTTTTAGTGTTGTCAATGCCCGCTGGGGTAAAGTGTAGATGCCAACACACACACAAGCCCCAGTCCAACCATGTGCTTCATCTTTACTGTCACATCCACCTGGTCATTCATCAGAGGGCCATGTCTCCTGGCTCATAGCTGAGTTTGACAAATGTGCTTACTCTTTGGTTGTTATTAGTCGCCCCAAAGGCTATTATAGGCAGGGACAAGGCCAAATTTGTCCAAGACTGTACTTAATTCAAATAAATAGAGATCGTTACAAACTTTATGAGTGTTTAATCACAGGAATAATGTGGAAGAATGCCATCTTATTCACAGCAGTAAGCCTCAGAGAGACTGTGTCTATTCATTATGGTTATAAATGCAGCCACAAAGATAAAGCTGATGCTGTTTTCATCAAGATAAATAGCACTGTACTTGCACCACTCTGACCCCAGTTTTACATCTGTTTCCTTAAATTGATTTACAAGTGTTAGTGCGAGCTGTGGAAATCCCCTGCACCAAAATATGTAGTTCTTCTACATCTCATGCATTTCATATTCCATACTCCTCACTGTTGTTTTCACAAAGTCCTGGATTTGCTTAGTACATAACCCATAAACTGATCATTTATCTAATCTGGCACACCAAATTAATATTACTATTTACAAATGGATCCACTATGCTTTCGGAGGCCAATAAAAACAAGCTATCGGAGAATATCTTTATAGTTTCTGATGAAAAAGTTATTTATTGAGCATTAAGCTAATAAGTTGTAGCCACTTAATTCACTTTCATTACGTGTATAACCCTCAAGAATCAAAATAATGGCATGTATTAACATATGGATGGTGTTTGTGGGACCAAGAGTATCTTAAGTGCACTGACGAGGCATTTTCAGTCTGGCATCGACTGCTGCATTGCGAGATATTACATGGATGTTGGAGAACTTCATTATCCCTGCAGGAAAATTGATTCTGCTCAGTGTGTGACAATAAAGCGTCAGCAGGATAGGGCAAAATGCTAAATCCGAGATTTTACAATCCCTCATTATCATTTCACCGACACAACACCTGCCATTATCAACCCTCACGAGTCCTGCTGTTACCAAGCAAAACAGAACGGCTCAGTCTGGCACAGCACGGTTTGGAAAATGGCTCCTGATCTGGCTTGTTGTTGCAGGAAGCATTGTCCAGCATCAGAAAATCTCTCCTGCACTCCTCTAAATATTACTGCTGCAATAACCAGTAGAAGGAGTTACTTTATTGTTGTTGTTTTCCAGCTTTCTTAAAAAGTCCAGTATCGGATTTTTTTACAGTTTCATTTATTTTTTTCAGTGTAATCTCCTAAAGTTTATTGTAACAGGAATCATCTGAAAAAATGAGACCTTAAGACGTGATCTAGTCTTTATAATGAAGGATTTTAATAGATGAGAATGATCAGTCCACAGCAGGATTTTGTCCAATCACAGCTCACTTCAGGTAAAAAGGAGCGCTCCCATTGGTCGACACTGATGTCAACAACGAAGGAACAAGGAAATAAACCAAGGAAATGGGTTATTCTGTTGAAAATACGTCTTATTTTACAGAGAAACAGATCAAAAAAGATAAAAATAGAGAAACAGCAGCAAATGAAACATGGATAAATGTTGTCAATGCTTCAGTGTTTAATGAGACTGAGATAATTCCAGGATCACTTCAGTCTACAACGAGAAACTCCAAAGATAAAAGTTTCAGGTCAGATATAAACTTCCATTTAATGTAACGTATTAGTATTTAGTGGTGAAAAATTGGTCCAGTTTTATCCTTTTTTTAAATAAAAGAAGCAGTAAAGGTTACTGCTGCTGTTGGAGGAAAGTGGAGTCTGAGAAACAGGTACAGAAGCTTTAACTCTTAAAAGAAAAGAGAAAACATTGCAAGTGTAATTGATTTTAAATGACTAATGAGCTATAGTGAGGTTTATTCAACAAAGACAATAGATTGAGTGGTTGATCCACTGAGATCAGACATTTCCAGCGTTGGAGTTGTGTCTTATTTTGAGAAAAATGTCTCCACTGTTCCATCAGGTCAAAATATATCTCCTGACATGTGGTTTTTGGAGGAAAAATGCAAAGTACTGCTTTTGAACAGAGACCATTTACAACTGGGGAAAATATCACTGTGTTTTCCATAAATCAGGGCTCCGTTTCCCACTGGGCTTCCACGATAACGGCTATCAGAGCGAAGTCTGAGGACTGACAGTGTTTATGGCACCAACAGAACTGTATTGTGTTCCCCTTTAAACTTTACACACAACTGGAAGAGAATAGTGGACCCAGAAAACTTAACTCTTCTGATGTAGGATTGTTTCAAAGATTGGACTAACTTGTTCTGAGATCTACGCAAATGTGTCCGAAAATAAAATAATCTTGAGTGAGCTAATGGTGTTGTTGGATTTGTAATATTTGAATAGATGTACATATTAGTAATGATTTCCTACTCCAACAGAAGTATAGTGAGAGGCAGAGCTGTAACATTAGAAGTGCTGGCCTCAGTCGGAGCCACACGTCCAAATGAAACCGAAATGCTTCATTAACTGCACTTTTAAAAGGCCACATGAGCAGGATGTTTCTGTGTATCGGAGGGAAGAATGAGGTTGCAAATCATTTTAACGAGCTGCAGCACTTTATGTGACAAAAGCCAATTTGAATTGTGTGTCTGTTATTGCCCCAAAGCGTTTTATGGCTCCATTACATCTGTTCCACGAAAGAGATGCTCAGTGTGTTAAGGTCAGAACCACACAGATAATTGTTACAGGAGCAGAACTGTGGCTGTACTCGACTAAACTAAATACAGTGCTGTGAAAAAGTATTTGCACCCCTTCCAGATTTCTTATTTGTCACACTTCACTCTTTCAGATCAAAGTAATTTAAATATGAGACAAAGATAACTCAAGGAAACACAAAAAACAGTCCAAACTTACATGGCCCTTTGTGAAAAAGTAATAGTTAGGGGGCAATTACTTTTTCACATAGGGTTAGGTAGGTTTGGATAGCTTTTTTTCCTTTAATAAATACAATCATCACTGCAAGCTTGTGTTTACTTGAGTTATCTTTATCTAATATTTAAATTTGTTGATCTGAAACATTTAAGTTTGACAAATGTGCAAAAAAAATAAGAAATCAGGAAGAGGGCAAATACTTTTTCACAGCAGTGTGCACAGTTGAAACATTAAACACTTAAAAAACATGTTATTCTTGATCCAGAGACCTTCTTAGAGACACCAGGGCCCTGGGCAGTAGGTTCCTGGGGGCACTTAAGGCGTTCGGACCATGATTTCATTAACATTAATCAGATCCATGTAACATCAGCGTAACCTGGGGTCCTTTTACCCAGAAGACCCCTCTGCTCCTCACCATGGACCTCCACTCCTGATCCAGAGCCATCTCCAGGTTCTTTCAGGTGCTCCAGAGGTGTTCTTGGTGGCTCTGCTCCTTCCTCTCTTCAATGGACATGCACCCAATAAATTATACCATTTAAAAAAACAAATATATGTCTTTAATGGCAGATACAATTAGCACAATGCATAGGCCTATATCAGTTTGTTGTTGTTTTTTTTATCAGATTGTTTTACGCACCTTATTTCTTATTTATGTATATATTTTATAGGCTGTTCCATATTTTTCCGTATTGTGTACATTTATTTTTACTTCTTTATTTTATTGTGTTTGTTTGTAACTGTTCTGCTCTGATAAAGCAGTTTCCTGTGGATTATGGATTAATGGTCTGAGTCTTTATGTTCGGTTTATCAGTTGTATGTATTTTGTGGTAAAAGTGCCAGAATGTTCCCTCAACAGATAAATAAAGCCTGTGAGTATGACCACACAGACGGACACAGCACAAGCTTCCGTTTGTCCTTCTGAGCCACAGTCTGTTTGAAGAGGCAGCCCGGAGTCACTGGAGAGAAACTGAGGGAGCGGACGGACAGAAGACAGGACAGACCCAGCCTCTGCGCAGACAGGACTCCTTCTGGCGCCGGGAGCCGTGCGCAGCCGCGGGGTTTCCTCAGAGCGCACCGGAACAAACACACCGTCCTCCTTCAACAAGTGACACGGACCGAGACACGGACCGGGCTCCGGCGGCGTTCACACCGAGCTGAGGATTACACCAGAGAGTCTTTCCTCCTGTCACTCGCGGAACTTCGCTGTGTTTCTTTAGAGGAGACGGTTTTATTTTGGGATTCCCGCGGAGCTGCACGCGCTGCTGCTGCACGATGGACGCAGCGCGCTCCAAGAATCCGCTGAGAACATTGGGATAAAAGAGTCTGAGGTGAGTACGGGGCATGTGTTGGACTTTAATCAGAGGCAACAGCCACGTTACAGCTTTTTAATATCATTTCAGAAACACACTGTTGGAGCCCATCTTCTTTTTGAAAATATGGGCATTATTTAAAGCTCGTGCTGAGGAGTGGGGCAACGAGACAGAGACGTGGGGTCAGTTGTTTAATTGGGACTGTATCATCTGTGCCTCGTGTTTAAGAGGGGCCCCTGAGTCCAGACTGGGCTGAAGGTGAGCGGCTGGTTTATTTAAGACTAGTTCATGTGTGTGTGTGTGTGTGTGTGTGTGTGTGTGTGTGTGTGTGTGTGTGTGTGTTATTAAAGCCAGACTAAATAAATAAAGAGGTTATGGAGGCATGGTATTGATGGGAATAGACTGGAGAAAGTTAGAATAATAATCCGGTGTAATGTTAAACTCTTCTTAAAGGGACAATATGCAGGTATAAGGTGAATCATAGTAAACAAACCCGACTCTGTGTCCCATCATTTTATCATCATCGGTGTCAAATCCAGGTTTACTCTGTCTCTGAAGGAAATGTGATCAGCTCTCGCTCAGTTTTGGAGTGTTTTCTTTCTTGTTTGAGCTGTTATTGTCATTCCATTTGACCAAAGGAACAAAATGTTAAAACACAGAGAGGATAGTTTGTTTTGTAAAGCAGATGCAACTGAAGCACATCTACTAAAGACTCTGTTGTAAGTTAGGCTTGACCCTTTTATGAATGTTGTTACAACCTCGACCGAAGAATTGTAAAAAGAGAAGGAGACAGTGAGTCCGAGGAGAGAGGATGGAGGGAGGATAGATGGAGGGAGGATAGATGGAGGAAGGTGGAGTGACCTCGAACACAGCGAGGGGCTCAGTGTGTGATGAGTCCAGTTTTACGACACAGAGCTCGGGGCTTAAACGGTGAAAGTCCTGGAGGTCAGTTCGACTCTTCTCCTGCAACTATTCTCCTAAATCTGAAAAAGCCATTTGGAGAAACACATGTTAAATCCTGACACTGAGAAGGAGTAGAGTTTATAGATTATACAGAGGTTTGTTTGAAACAAGAAGAAGCTATAATTATTGCACAATTCCCTGACAACAGCCAATCATTTGAGTTTATGTTTAAAGAGACGCACAAAATGAGACTTTTTTCTAATTGAATGAGAAAGCTGGTGATGTCTGATGAGTGTCTGTCACTGAGAGATTTTTCTAAAGTTAAATGGATTCCTCTCAATAATTGCATTATGGATTTTGTAAACATTGTGTGATTGCATTTGCTCTGCTCATATTAGAAGGGCTCAGACAGACATGAGTCACTCATTAGACTGTGTCAGGAGATACAGATGTTTCTGTGGTGGCTTTTAGGCCTGATCTTGACTGCCTCATGAGAACAGTGTTAAAGCAGGAGAACATATATGATTAATGTGTGCATTTCACTTTTAGAATTGCACATTAACACACAGATACAGACTGAGGATGATGAAAAACATCTTCAAAGGCTATAGCTTCTTTGCATTCTTTCTCCATCTGCTGATGATAAACAAACAGACTGAAGTCCATCAGTTGAATGTGAAGTGTCTAATTTAGTGATTTTGTCTTTATATAAAAGGGAAATGCAGAGGGAGTTGTGTATTGTTAGTCTGTGCAGCACCACTCTCTCACACTCTTCAAAATGAAAAAGCTTTTTAAATTGTGGCTATTGTTTCTCGGGACTAATTCATGCGTTTCTGTTTTCCAGTCCTGATGTGGTGAATGAGCCTCTGACGACTGAGATCATTGTCTGCGGTGGATACTGAGCACATTTCGTGGATAAAATCATGTTCTTTTAAAACATCGAAGCACGCTTCCTCAGTTCAGTGAAGCTGCAAATATCACGGTTCCAATGACGTGACGAGTGTGTGACCGGACGAGGAGGGGACTCTGCTGAATATGCAGCATTTACTGGGGCCCGGGGAGTTCCTGTCTCTCATCTGGGGGCTGTTGTTTGGGATGTCCCTTCCAGCGATGGCGTGTCCCATCAGCTGCCACTGCATCGAGAGGAGCGGCCTCACCGTGGTCCAGTGTATGTCCCGGAACCTGGACAAGATCCCGTCAGACCTTCCGAGAGACACTGTGGTGCTACTGCTGTCCTCCAACCACATCACTCACATCCCCAACCACGCCTTCAGAGAACTGCATTACCTTCAGGAGCTGGACCTGTCCAACAACGGCATCGAGACGGTCGACAGCGGAGCGTTTCAAGGAGTCTCCGACAGCCTCCTGATGCTGGACCTGTCCAACAATCACATCCAGGCCGTCCCTAAAGAGGCCTTCGCCCACCTCCGCGCGAAGATCAGCCTCTCCAACAACCCCTGGCACTGCGAGTGTACCCTTCAGGAGGTGCTTCGGGAGCTCCGACTGGACCCGGAGACGGTCAACGACGTGATCTGTCACAGCGCTGTTCAGGACCAATACGCAGGAAAACCAGTCATCCAGGTGCTGGACTCAGGGATCAACTTCTGCAACTTTCACCACAAGACCACAGACGTAGCCATGTTCGTCACTATGTTCGGATGGTTCACGATGGTGATCGCTTACGTCATTTACTACGTGAGACACAATCAAGAGGACGCCAGGAGGCACCTGGAGTACCTCAAGTCCCTGCCCAGCAGCTCTCAGACCTCTCAGACCAGTAAGGACTTGGACACCATCAGCACAGTGCTATAGCAGGACTACTGGGACCTGTCTCCAGTTTGTCCAAGAGTGCATTTATGTATCTGCTTAAGTCAATGGCAGATGTCCTCTTTATAATGAGGACATGCTCTGGTTGGTTTTAAACGGGACGCAGGGACCTAATAGGACTAGAGACTATACACACAAAAACTAAATTGCCAATAGAAATGTCTCTACATGTTTTGATAATTTGATTTTCATGCTTTTGGAGCTTTGAGGAAAGGTTACTCTTGGAGACTTGGGTAAATGTTGAGAAGCACACTTAACCTTTCAAACATCACCATCTTCCTACAGTTTTCATGGTCTTTCAGAGATGTCTTTCAGGAGGTGGATGGACAAACACGTCCATTAGAGAAATGACAATAATGAAGATATTTGGGCAACTCAATATGGATTTTGTGTTATTTAATTGAAATTTAACCAACCTTTTTGTTTGTTGCCCTTGGCTCAGAGTTTTAGATCAGGTCAAGATGGTCCTACACTGTTGTATTTCTGAACCCTTTTTGGTATTTGTGGCCAATGCATAATCTTCAGAATATTTAATAAAACTCTACATATTACAGTAGTTGCACTATCAGATCAACTTTGGACCAATGACAGAGCCATAAACATTTGGAGCAGACCTGGAAAAGGAGAAAATATGTTCCACAATGAAATGCTCATGGGTTTTTTTTTTTTACACAAATTTTAAGCTGCTGTAGAAAACCCTGAAAAATGGGGGAAAAAAAGAAAAAGAAAAGAAAAAACACTTGAAATCTTGAATTCTAAGCCCTTCCTCTCACTCTTCCAGCTCTGAACCACACACCTCCAACAGCTCAACAACCTGCCTGGATTTAATGCAAACAACAAAGAAAAAAAATGGAAGATGATGCAAAAGTCCTTTGCAGAGCTCGGTCAGTCTTTAATGAGGTTTAGTGAAAAGAGAGAGACATAAAAACAGTGCGATGTGTGTTCAGTTCAGTTACTGCAGTTTTGTGAAGAAAGGAGCATGTTGTGAGGTTCGGTGGTGGACGAACAGGGTCCTGGGACAGTCTGAGGGTCTCTGTTGGTCTGGACCTCCTGAGACTGACCAGGACTTCCATCGAGTCCAACACAACCGACCAATCATCCAACGTTTATCTAAAATGAGGCAGGCTTTATGCAATGCTCTTTTTTCTGATTAGTTCCTGCAAATGTTGGTAGTGCTCCATGATTTCTGATTGGTTTTATGTTTATTAATCAAACTTAAACGGAGAGAGAGCAGACTAAATCTTTGAATAGAACCCGGGTCTGTGTTGTGGAGGCAGCAGTCTAAGCACATCGTAATATCAGCTCTTTTCAGCTCACTGTCCCTTCAGCTTCTGTTAGCCTTCATTCAAAGCAGTTCTCAGAGGTATTGTGTCAGAAAAATACATTATTCACAACAACCACATTAGGGCTGGGCAATAAATCAAAATGATCCGATTCATTTGAGTTTTTACTTTTGCTGCTCACTGTGTTGAGGCTAATGCTGCTGTTTGCTCCAGAACAGCTCCAATAAAGACAATAAAAGCACTAATAATCACCAGAGAAAGCATCAGATTACCCTGAGATGCTTGAGTTTAGAGAAGTGACAGGAAACTGATCAGAAACAGAGCAGCATCTACTTTAATGATTTATGTAAATGAGCCTCGAGGTCGGAGCTGTTAACGTCTTTTGACAAAGCTTTGTGCAGAAATGATATTAGACATGTTCTAGAGAGACAGAGAGGGCTTGAACTTAAAAGAATCTCACCTAAACTGCTTTATTTTCACTGCTGCTGCTTTATTGTTGTTGTTGTTTTGTGTTTTTAAAGAACTTCTAATAAAAAAGTAATAATAACGCATTGAAATGACTTTTTTAGGACAGTCTTAAGACAAATTAAACTGATTAAAATTGTAAATAATGTGAAAAACAGCCCTTTTTTAAAGCACATGTAGCACAGTGACAACAGTTATCCGTTAAGTTTGACACTGATGGATGGAGCGGTGCTAAACAAGGACAGACTCATAATGTTCAGCTCTTATATGACCTTCCCGTGTGGAGATAGAACATTAAAACACGCCACAGGAACTCTGCTCATTGAGATTCAGATCAACAAAAAGAGCGAGCACAAACAGACTAATGATTATTAAGCTCCTAAATTGAACACATAGGCTACTTAGTTCAAATTAGGAATGATTTAGTGAATAATATTCCATCACTTTAAACTATTACAGTGACTGTGAAAGAAAAACTAAGTGAGCAATTGTGTGTAAGTCGGCACTTGTCTTTTAAATCAGTGTTGATTGCTAATTTGAGGTTAGCCTATGTGTATAAATCAAGGCCATTCTTTTTCTCAGTCAGAGTAGAATGAGGCACGTGCTTTTAAAAGAATCTGACGCTAGACGCACTTTAAAATCACTTAAAGAAACTCTAAGAAAGAATTAGCGTCACTGAGCGTGAGTAACACACTACTTCAGAAGAAAATACTAGTTCTTTGTTTGTTAAAAGTATAGCGTCAACAGAGTCAGCACCGGCTTGTCACATGACGTTCCAGGAAGTTTAATAGCTGCAGATAAAGTGTATTTTCAGCTGAATATGTCTTTAAAAAAAAAAAAGAAAAGCATCAACAGAGAAAAGGGAGGCAACGTAAAACACAGATAAATACTGTCAATTCAATCATGTTTAACGAGGAGGAGATAATTGACACTGAGCTAAAAGTTTAAGATCAGGTCTAAACTAAAAAAAGGAGAATTGGTCCAGTTTTACTTTTTGTTGATGAGAGAAAGGGCAGAAAAAGTGTCTTTGCTGCTGTTGGGGAAGGTGTTGGGACAAGGACGGAAAAAACAAACAAAAAAAGCGCAGTGGAGCTTTAACTGTGAAGGAATCATGGATTACATAAAACCAACCCAGCTGCTCTAATTAAAAATCTGTTAAATGTATGTTTTAAAGAGTGTCCAATGACTCCAAGAACCAGTCTGTGCATTGTTCTGTCCTGGAACCAAGGCTGATAAAGCTCCATAAAACCCAGAGGAAGTTTCAAACCCTGAAAAATCACAGTATTGTGGAAGGTATGTTAAAACGCATTATAAATCATTGTTTTTACAGTCATTAGTCTCGACATAGTCTGGGTTCTTCACTGAACTGAGCCCAACTCTCTGTGAATTTCTCTTTGTGCAGACCATTGTCTAAACACTTCTTTTTGAACAAATGTCGTCTGTAGCGTTAAGTTGTTGATAATGTACGGTAGTGGTTTGTGTTTTAGACGTGTCATGTTGTCTGTTGGGTCTGAGTGTTTCTGTAGCCTGGTTTCCACTGGAGCGGTACGGTACGGCCCAGTTTTCATTTTCATGTTTTCATCTTAGTTCAGTCCTTTCTGCACCATCTGGTTCTCTCATTGAAGCAGAATACCTCCAGCTTCTCAGAAACATAAAATCTCATCAACTGTTCGGGTCCATTTGGTTTTGTTATTATTGACTACACTACACTTTGGGGCTTTTTTAAATGTATTTAACAGAGAAAAGAACCAAACAGAGTGTAGAGCCATTCCAAATGTGCTACTGTCAATATTAATAATACATGTGTTGAGATAGTTCACAACAGAGTCTCAGAGCACTTCCAACTGAACTCTGGTACTGTTCGATTAAAGTGTGAACCCGAAGTGAACAGACGAGTCCAAAACAGGAGGAGCAACGCGATGTTAAAATGTCTTATTAGCATTTGAGCTAACAGCACCATCAGTGTGTTTCTTAAAAAAAATGTTTATTGTGTTTGTTTCAGTATAAAATGCAGCTGTGAAGGTTTGTGGATCAGACTAAATGGATCGTTTTCAGTTTTGGTTCAAACTAATGAAGTGAACACTGTGAGAAACAAGCAACTTCAAAGGTTCCTGTCGAAGAGGAACTGTAAAAATAGTGCCACACAAAAAACAAAAATGATGTCTCGATGTCTCCATGACTTTTCAAACCAAACCAGTATCTGTTTTCTTATTTCCCTTTTCTCTGTTTGTTCTTCATTTGTTTTATTTTGAGACATTCGGCGTTTGGTCCAAAAGGCCAAACTATTTCACACAAACAAGCTGGATCTTAGTTATTTTGTTCTGAACCATTATTCACTGGAGCTTTCACTTCTGAAAATGTGCTCAGAAATGCTCCTTTAATCTCATCGATGTCTCAGCGTGGAAACACAAGCCCTGAACCGTACCGCTCTTTGGAAACGTGCCTTTTTCGATGGATCTGAAAGGGCTCTTTCTTCTTGTTTCATGTTGATCTCCACGTCTTAGCCTTGTCTTCAGGATTTCAATTTACCAGCATTTCAAAATAAAGCCCTTTTTTTCCTGAAGATGAGTCTGTTTCTTGTTGTTGAGCAGATATTTAGTAAGAAATTGTCCTGTCATGAATGAGGAATGGATCAGTCAGACGAGCTCTTATTATGTTTGTCACAGTGATGCATTTTGAGTTAATTAGCTTCATTCTGAGTCACAAAAAAGGACAGCTTTATGACGCTCTATTAATTTATTTGTCATTTCTGTCAATCAAATATTTATGTCAAAACAAGACAAGCACAAAACTTTTTGTTTGATAACTTTAAAGGTAGAACAGAGAGGTTCTTATTAATGGGCTTTTAATCCTTTTACTTCACACTGATTTCACCAAAGTCTGTTTTCTTCTGAGGTAAGCTCTCCATTCATCCACTTTGTGTGCACAGCTCAGAAAGCAATAAAAAACTAATTACTGGAAAAACTCCAAATTGCTTTAGTAAAAATGCAAAATCACAGAATATTTCCCGTAATAACAGACATTAGACAGTGTTAGCAACAACAATCAAGAACAGAAAACTGAAGAATGGGATTTTAAAGTCCTGTAGATTTTACAAAAACAGCTTTGCTACAACTCATTAAAAGTCAGGTTAACAAATATAAAGGTTCAAGGAGTTTTTATTGTCCTCGAGGGACAAATTCACAGCAGCAGAAACACATTGACAACACGATAAATGAATAATATATAATACATAGAATACACCAACGTGAATAATTTAAAACCCTCTTTTATCTGTTCATTCTTTTATCTCTTGGTGCAGTTTGGCTCAGTGCATCTGTGGACTGATGGAGGCAGGTTTAACTCACCTTAAAGAGGCTGAGCAGATCTGCTGAGCCTTTTTAAGAAATCTTTCCAGACGTAGCCACAATGTTCTGCAGGTTTTTGTTTCTCAGGAAAAGTGCACCACACCAACAGATTCAATAAAACATCTTTATAAAAGTGGTACATTAAAATGACTGAGTTTACCATACAGTTACATTCACTGGTTGACGTTCTTGCACCAAGTGTCCACCAGGGGCTTCATTTATAAAAGAATGTGTAAAATGGCGCAGAGAGTACAAACAACTTTTGTATTTACTCAACGTCCATTTAAAACTCTTTTTTGTGCAGGATTGCCTCATTTACTCACAGTTCTTTTGTGTTTTTTCATGACGTTAGGAGAGCAGACCAGTCGAGATGATTAGTGTTAACCATGTCTTTAATTCACAATTGTCCCAAAAGTACCCCACATCAGGTCCAACTCTGCTGGGACACAATCCATAAAAACATTAGAAAATGAAGGAATAAACAAAAAACAGGTCTTAAATATAGCTTATTCTCAAAATCCACTTCAAGAAGCATTATTTTTGTATTTTATATGTGATTATGCTTTATTAAAATGTGGTAATTGTTTGATATAATTAGGCCTAAACCTTCCAAACCTCCACGTGACTCCCTGTCGACTGAAATTAGAGCCTCTTCGACGCTTGAACAAGGTTGTCCATTATTTAGCCCCCGGATTATCCCTTTCTGTTTATCACCAGTGAATGTGTCACTAAATGCAACCAGGGACTTGGGGAGAGCAGTGGAAAAGCTGTGAACGACGTGGAGAGGTCTGACGGAGGAGTGTGGGACAAGGTGACCCGCTGTCGCCCCCGAACGAGGGCGGCGTTAATTTGCCTGTGGACGAAGAGCTCCCTGGCGTCGTGGCCTCATGTGCACGGCTGAGTGAACAAGACCAAGGAAAAACCAATTAACACCAGGGAAAGGAACAATTAGACCGGATCACAAAGTCATGGAGCACTTAGTCTGTGTTTCCTTTGGAGGAGTTCACTCTGGGGCTGGGCTTTTTAGGATTTAATGATATTTTTCTCTTGCTTTTGAATCTGAAAATAACAACCGATGGGTAGGTATTTAAATTAAAACTATTTGCATCTCAATGACACAAAAGAAGCTGCAGTTACCCTCAGAGAGAAAATCAATCAGTTTAGGTTGGATGCTTTTAGTTTGAACTCAGCTCTAGTAATATTTGCACAAAAAAGCAAAAAATGATCTGTTAAAAGGAGATTACCGAATATTTTTACTGCATTTACTTGCAATCTCCTAAAGTTTATTGTAACAGGAATCATCTGAAAAAATGAGACCTTAAGACGTGATCTAGTCTTTATAATGAAGGATTTTAATAGATGAGAATGATCAGTCCACAGCAGGATTTTGTCCAATCACAGCTCACTTCAGGTAAAAAGGAGCGCTCCCATTGGTCGACACTGATTTGTTAAGAAGAAATCTTTTGTATTACCTTTTTTCTGCTCATTTAGAAAAACACAAAACACTAAAGTATCAGAAGTGTATTTTAATTAATTAAAGACATTAATTTGATAATTCCTCTCTTCACTCACACTCTCATAGTTTTATTTTATTTTTTGTGCTGGAGTGAAAGCAGAGAATAGCAGACAGACTCCAGGATGTTTCCATAGACTTGACAGTTTTCGAGGAATCATCATCCTTCATCACAGAAGTTTTAGTTTCCGTGAAATGTTACTCTGCGTTGCATCAGATCGAGAGGTGTTGGAGGTAGTTTGTCCACGTCTCTGTTTTCTACACTTTAACTCAGGATGGTTTCAATCATGAAGTAAATTAAACTCACTTTAAATTTAAATCTTTAAACACAGATTAAATTCAATCCAGGTTGACCAAAACTCTGCAGATGGTTTCATCAGTTCAGTCTGTTCTGTTCTTGTTGAGTCTCTTTAGTGAAGGTCAGCTCCTGTAGGGGGCGCTGTAAGGGATGCTATGCTTTACACAATGCCCTTTTATTTTTGGTAATTAGCACATTTTTATGTTGTACTTTACTATTATGTCTATTATTTTATCGATTTATCGCTTTTACTTCCATCAAGACTGAAGCTCAGCATAAACAACTGTAAATTACATCTAAAACCAGATCTAAATCAGGACTAAACCAGGACTAAACCAGTATTGAATCAGTTTTAATCAAGGATAGGGCTAACGTGACCAAAATAAGATGAAGGATTGAGGGGTTGTCCATAAAACACTCGACAAGTCTGGTTCATTCTGCTCCATAAAATCTATAAAGAAAGTTAGTCAGGTTCTGGTCTAGACCTGTTCCTGGTTCAGACCTGGTTTGAATTCAGATTTAACCAGACTCTTTTATAAAATATCAAGCTAAAAAGCACTCATTCTGCATCTGTCCCTCAAATGTTTTATCAGATTAAAGAACTTTACTGACCACAAACAAAAGAAATAAAACAGGATAAAAGGAGGGCTCCCATTGGTCGACACTGATGTCAATAAGGAAGTAACGTCTACCTAAAAAAACAGTGTAAACTCAGCACTGGATATTTATCTTTACAGAGAAAAAAAGCAAAACAGGAAAACAGAAGAAGAAATGGGATGCAACATGAAACAAATATTGTCTTTAATCAGTTTAACGACGAGGAGATAATTGCCGCTTTGGTCGGACGCTGAGAAGTTAAACGTTTACAGTCAGCTCTAAACTACAATCTGTAATAATGTATTAGTGTTTTGGAGGAAAAACTGGTCTGGTTTTATGTTTTAATAAAAGAGAAGCAGGAGAGGTCTCTAGACTGATTTTGGAGGAGAGTCTGAGACAGGAACAAGAAAAGAACATCAGGGACTGGAGCGCTAATGCTCTGGAGATAGAGCAGTAATCTGTATCTGACTCTGACTTTTCAATGGTGTGGTTCACAGCTTTAAAATAAATGTTCCGGTGCATTACGATCAATATAAATAAAAATGTACAAAGATCAACACAAGGTCTCGTTCACAGATGACACGAGTCGAAGAAGAACACAACTTTCATTCTGCTCTTTTTACAAAACATCGACCTCAGTAAATACAGACCTTCAAAAAGCAAACCTTTAAATAGTTTTCATAATGTAACCTTTTGATATTTTCAGCTGTGAATCAAAAAGAATCAGGAAATGTTTCTGCAAAGTGGTGCTTTTAGCGCTTTGAACCAGAAGAAATGTTGGGGATGCTTTCACTCTTTGAGGTTTGATGGATTCCATGTTTAAAGCAAGAGAGAACCTGCTTTTCTGAAACTGGGGAAATATTAAATGGAAGTCAATGGGGAACAGCTCTAATCATTTTTGATTCCTTATCATTTTCATTTATCTGATGTTGGTCGACATAAAAGTTAACATTTAAAATCAAGAAAAGACAGCAACAAACCATTTTGTTTTTGTGTTTGACTTGAGCCAGAGACTGAAGATGAACTTTAATCTTCATCTTTTAGCAACAAAATAAACCTGACTTTTAACTTTTTTAACTTTTAGCCCAAAAATAAACATTCTCACTCTCATTTTGATGGTATTTAGACATGAATTCAGTAGAATCATGCCTTCATAGATTCTCATTTTACTCAGTTTGCCTTAAACACAAACTTAATTATCAATCGTCCTAAAAACAGAAATGGAACAAATGATCTAAAACAATAAAAGAATTAAACAGTATTCATGTCTTCAAAACGGCACTAAAGTCACACCTTAACTCCACTATTTGACTGATTGTATGTACAGTTTGCTAATTGCATTTTATTGTATCTGTAATAGGGCTAATGTTGTAGATATTTTCTTATTTTTTAGTGTTTTTCTATTTAAATCTTTGTCATTTATGATGTGGACTAGCATCTGCTACGGGGATCAATAAATAAACAAATAACATTGTTTTAAAATGTGTTTAATACTTTACAGGTCGGCATATTGATAACAACAGAGAAGAAAACACGGATCATAAACAGCTTCAGATCAGTTTGAAACTTTAACTGAGCATAAAACTCAAGCTTAAAACTAAATCCAGATGCTTGTTTTTAGACAAATATTGTATACGATTAAAAGAGTGACTGTCCCTTTAAGTTGGTCGAAGGTGACGCCACACGATGTGAGCTGCAGTGGTGCATAAAGAGTGCATTAAGTCACAGCCTCCAGTGAAAAACCGAAAGTACAGTGATGCTTTCAAAACATGAGGTAAACCCAGTCATGACACAGTGCACAAGAATCAGCTTTAAACCATCCTTTTGGAGTAAAAAAGGTGTTTGAGAGACACCTGAACAGTGCAGATAGACATTATACAATAAATACAGTTATTAAAAGATAGAGTCACTCAAATATCCAGATATCTGATACAAAGAACTGAACAAAAAGCAGGAGCAGTGGCGTTTCCTCGAGGCTCCGAGGCTCTGAAGGGCGTCGGAGTCAGAGTGAACCCATTCCTGTGACTTCAGACGTCAGCCTGAAACAGAAGGAAGGAGACGGAGAGAGAAAAGGGAACTTATTACTGAGTTTCTTTGTAAAGACAGGTCTGTGCTGCAGTTCTCCACCGGCTCCTGTTTTGTGTTTTCATTAAATTTATATATTCTCATTATTTCCACACAGAGACCTGAGCTCAGGCCGTTTGTGCTTTTGGCCCGACTCAACTTTTGACAGCGCTGCGCATTAGTCATATTTTAAATTAGACATATGCAAATTATTAATGCCGCGCATATTTGGATTTTTGGTTGGAGCATTCGGTCATATTTGGGAGAAGATAATCATAACCACACAATAAATACTAGGAATGTAACAATACCACTCTACAGAAACATTTAATTTAGTTTCCTTCTTCCTGATGGACATTAAAAGTGCATTACCTGATTTTTTTTCCTGTTTCATTTAGTTTTTCAGTGTAATCTCCTAAAGTTTATTGTAAACCATTGAGAAAAAATGAGTCCTTGAGACGTGATCTAGTCTTTATAATGAAGGATTTTAATAGATGAGAATGATCAGTCCACAGCAGGATTTTGTCCAATCACAGCTCACTTCAGGTAAAAAGGAGCGCTCCCATTGGTCGACACTGATGTCAACAACGAAGGAACAAGGAAATAAACCAAGGAAATGGGTTATTCTGTTGGAAATATGTCTTATTTTACAGAGAAACAGAACAAAAAAGATAAAAATAGAGTAAATAGTGTTTAACAAGACAGAGATAATTCCAGGATACAGTCTACAACAGTAAACTCCAAAGATAAAAGTTTCAGGTCAGATCTAAACTTTGATTTAATGTAACATATTAATATTTTGTGGTGAAAAATTTATCCATTTTTACCTTTTTTTTTTTAAAATAACAGAAGCCGTAAAGGTTACTGCTGCTGTTGGAGGAGAGTGGAGTCTGAGACCGGGACAAAAGAACTAAATTGAGTACTGCAGCTTTAAGTAAATGTGAATAATCAAAGTTATTGTGTGTAAAGTAACTCAACAGCTCTCATAACTCAAAAGTTAAGGCCGTGTTCTTTAATGTGGTTAATATTTATGTGTTTTGTTTTGTTTTTTTCAGAACATTCAAAACTCAGTTCAAGTTCAAGTGTGGGAAAGAGGTTCTGGAGGAAGTAGACTACTATTTCAAAATAAAACACCCAAAAGATTGTGATGCCTCTAAAATGTTAAATAAAATATGTTTTTTTTTTCATTAATTCAAAAGCATTTCAGGAGGTTGGGACTCCATGAAGTAAATCTGACTATTTCTGTCTCATGATAAAGAGAACAGAAGAAAACCATCAGAAAAACACAGTTTAAACCAATAAAAAGTTGGTGAAGTTGAAGTTAGAACTGATGTAATGTGGAATCAGGAGAGAATTTAACACTGGCCACGCGTCCAGAGACTGAGAAGATTATCTGATGTTGGTCGACATAAAAGATAACATTTAAAATCAAGAAAAGACAGCAACAAACCATTTTGTTTTTGTTTGACTTGAGCCAGAGACTGAAGATGAACTTTTACCTTCATCTTTTAGCAACAAAATAAACCTGACTTTTAACTTTTTTAACTTTTAGTCCAAAAATAAACATTCTCACTCTCATTTTGATGGTATTTAGACATGAATTCAGTAGAATCGTGCCTTCATATATTCTCATTTTACTCAGTTTGCCTTGAACACAAACTTACAGCCACCTACAGATTTGGTTTTTTTTTTTCAGAGTCTCACAGAACTGATGTAATGTGGAATCAGGAGAGAATTTAACACTGGCCACGTGTCCAGAGACAGAGAAGATTATATTTAGAGCATTTAGATCTGGCATTAACACGTCTCTCATGATCCAGTCACTCAGTTTGAAAACGAAATGTAATGTCACCTTTTAATAAGTTTTGGAGAGACACAAATGAGATACTGACTCTTTACTGACCACACTTCAGTCAATTCAAACTTGACAGAAATGTTCCAACAGCTCCATTATTCCTCGTCTTATCTTCGTCACAAACCGAGGCTCTGACTTGAACGTGTAGTGAATGTGAATGTGCGGCAGGAGTCGGGACGTACCTGGCGTTGATGAGGTACTGCGCCAGGCTGATGTTGGCGGGGCTCCCCGTGATGGTGATCTGCCGCTCGGTCGAACCCTCGACGGCGTTCGCAATTTTGATCTGGGCCCCGGACATCTGTCGAATCTCATTTATTTTGGTGCCCTGCCGTCCGATGATGCAACCTATTAGCTGCGAGAAAGAAGAAGAAAAACATTCAAAGTGGAGCAGGGATTGTCTAAATGCATTAATCCTTTATAACATTTACATAAAAGGAAATGGTTCATGAAATAGAGTGAAATTCATATCCCATTATCCAGGAAATTGGGTTTGATTAATGGAAAAGTCAGAGGATGAAGGGTTTCTGCAGAACACACTTAAATGTCTGCTCTGACTGGTTCGAGTAGATCCCAAATTCATTTTGCTCATTTGAATCATGTTGGGTCAATTTTTACTTAAAATTACTGAATAAATAAAAGCTTATGCTCGGTGTAAATGTTCTGAAAGAGATGATCAGTAAGTAACTCATTCTGAATTAATGAATAAATGTTGTTAAAAAGTGTAAAAGATTAATTTCGGGCCATGTTTCTGGGAGAGGCTAAGCTAACAAAGACACTTTACAAGATTTACGCTTTTAGAGTCCTCCAACGTGACAGAGGGATTTATTTGTATTGATTTGCAATAACTTGTTTTGTTCTGTCGGTATTCATTTATTTGTCATTTCCATTAGTCTTCACAGCATCAGCCAAGAATGTGATAAGAGCCACGCAAAAAACTGCTGTGAAAACAAATAAAGACGTGGTTTTAGAGAAACCTGTTCCAGTGTTGTCCCTGAACTTCCCACAAACACAGCACAACATCATTTTCTCCCAAAAGAGAGAATTAAAACCCAATAAAACACAGACCCTTCTCTTTTCACTGGGTTTGATCAGACGCTTATTTGGTCTGTTTCCCCAGTTTTACACCAGTTTGTTTTATTGAGCTCTTGTTTGTTTTCTTGTAAAGTCTCGTTCCATTTCCAAGTGAAGCCTGAGCAGATGTCTTCAGGTGAAAACACAACACAGTGATCAGAACTGGGATTGAAGTATTTAGCGTGTTTCTTTATTTATTTCTTTAATTAACTGATACTGATGTTTCGTCATTACTCACATCATTAGGAATGGTGAGTTCGTGGGTGCTGGCGGGTGGACTGGTATCCAAACCTGAATTAACAGAAGGAAAAGACTGTGATGTTAATTTGACAGAGATTTCAGGTTGTGAGCAGTGACTGGGTTTAAACTCATTGGAATATTCTGTAAAATGTAAGAGTAGCGTTCAGGGTTTGACATTAACCTGGGAGATTATAGCTTTGACGTTTCCACCAGACGTTCGGTTGTGTTGGGTTTTAAAGAAATGTATTCGACTGTTTTTTTCCACAAATGATTGATTTTAGAATAAACTATTTGGGTTTAAACCATTTTCACAACGAGAAGAAACAATATCAAGTTACTTTCATCAAGGATTATGACTGAGCAGGTATCTGATGGAGTGATGTGTTGGGAATGAGGAGGTACAGTCTCTATCAATCACCGCTAACACTAACAGACTCTGACAGACCTCCAATCACTCTCAGTCTCACTTTGGGACATCTTTAGAGTCACCATCTCACCTTCAGACATGACTTTGGACGATGGAAGTTTACTTTATACTTAGAGCAAATCTAATAATAAAAATAAACTACATCTTTTGGTCTGAATCACTTGTTTGTTATTGTCGGAGCTTCATATTGGATTATAGCCTATTATTATTATATATAAAGAATAGTGTTCATCCAGAGTTAATCATACAACTGTTGATTTTAAGTGAGAGCTGCACAGTTCATGCATCAAGAAGTGTTTCAGTAACACTTCAGAATAAGTATTGGTTGAGTTTTTGTAACAACAACAACATTAACTCAACTTTAATAATCACTATTACATTAGAAACATTGGTCTAAATGTTTTAGTCTTAACAGTAAACCCATGTATAACATTGTTTTTAGAGGAAACTATCCAAATCAGCAAGTTTAGAAGAAAAAAAGCATATCTTTTTAGTCATTTTAGTGTCTTTTGTACAAATCTGACTCTGTAGGGTCCAGTGTATTGGTCTGTTTCTGCTCCCTCTATTTATGTCTCTTATGAACATTAAATGATTACAAGAATATATATTTTGGGGCTAAAAAGTTACGTAGAAAAGCCTTAAATAATGAAATATATCATTAAAATCCAAGTGAATTCTCACACCGACCATAGGCTTTAATTGTGTAAGACAAACTTCAATAAATAAATCATGGCTGGAGAAAATGCTGGTAACCTTTAAAAACAAGAAATAGTTAATGTCAAGCCCTGGAAGCGTACATTCTAATTGTGTTTTCCTCATCGCTGCTGTATATGTGAGTTTGCTTTAGTAACAGAGCATGTTTAACACATCTAAAGGCAGCCAAACGTAAGATAACAGATTTATTTAACTGTTTTCCTGTGGCTTCTTACAGCATCGACCTTCAGTTGATCTCGGAAAATTACTTTTTGCGGCACATATTACAAATGTACAGTTTCTAGCGGTGTCTCAAAGTTCAGATGAATATTCCTTTGCTTTTATCACACGACGTGCCGGGTCTATTTCCCTGGAGGTTTTCATCTGAAATAGAAGTGAAATAACCTAAACTGCGTTAAAGAAAGGAGCGTATTCTGCTGCAGAGTGATAATACACATGAGAAAAAACTGAAAGCAGAAGGAAACCAAAGGGACCGAGTCATGCTGAGACGGTGGAAGGAAAAAAAAGGCAGTATCGAAAGGGTTTGTGGGTACGTACCAGGGAAAGCAGGGGTGGTCTGTCCGAGAGGGGTAAAGGGGGTTTGCTGCATAGCCAACTGGTGGAGCTTGGTCAACTGCTGAAGGGTTAGGAAGGAAGGGAAAGTAAGAGCTAAGAGGTTACTGTCACACACCAAAACCAAAAACTCTAGAGTCCAGACGGTGAGGAAGAGAGGGCTCAGGGCGGTGAAGGACTAAACCACAGGAAACACACACAGACGCTTTTGAAACACTTTACCTACCGATTATCAACCAGATCTGGAACATGTGGGCATTTATTTGAGTCAAGAGTGTTCTTTAAGTTGTTAACAATCACGGATTAGAGAGCTCCCACTGAGTTCTAGTCAATAATCCTGAATCTGACTCTGAGAACATCTGGGACTCGAGCCCAGAGTCGGGACTGAACAGTGAAGCAGTTTCAGTTTCACTCAGAGAAATATCTGGGAATAGCCTCCAGATGAAGTCAGACGATGTTCAACCTTTGACACGTGAGTCTTTCCGAGCTCTGTTCCTGCATTTTACCAAAACAGTTTCATGAAAAGAGACAGAGCTGATTCACAGTAAATCTGTCCTGGGTCCAGACCTCGGAGGGTTTACTGTGAAGGCTGTGTTGTAAATGAAGCAGTGACGTTATCGGAAATCTGTTGCAAGGGGTTTCAACACTTGCTGAATATAGAGACCAAGTTGCTAAGGTTTTTTTTTTTTCCTAAATTGACAGATTAACAGATGTTTTAACCAAATTTTACAAACGGACTTTCTCCTCATCTTTGTGGAGGAATGACAACGATCCAAAACACACCAGTCCACCTCTGAATGACTTCAAAAAAGCTTCTGGAGGACTTGAATCTGACGTTAAAAAGACAGTTCATGCTTGAAGACCCTCCAATGTGTCTGAATTAAAACAATTCTGTTGAAGAGTGACCAGATTCCTCCAGAAATGAGACAAACTCAGGCCTGTTTCTCAAACGATTGATGCAGTTATTTTTGCTGAAGCACAACCTGTTTTTAGGTTTAGGGGGCAATTACTTTTTCACATGGTCCTAGGGTCATAAAGTGTGATAAATGTGCAAAAAAAAAAGAAATCAGAATCAGAAATCCAATCCTTTTTCACAGCTCTGTCGATGTGTCAAATAATAATGTCTAACGTCTTCTTCTTTTCACTGTCTTGGTCCGAAGTGTTGAACTCGTCCGTCGACCGCTGTGAACCGTTTCCATCACGAAGCAGGAGAAGACAGATGTTTTAAAGGCCTTTCCTCCTTCTCGAGCGGTTTTAATGAAGGTGGAGCTGAGCGCCGGCGCTGCTCTTGAGCGATCGCACCGTCAGCCTCCACCTTCGACGACATCCATCACCCGCTAACTTTGAATTAGTGAATCTGACACGAGGAAGTGCTGAGACGGATTATTAACAGACACTAAAGGCCACAGAATGACGGAGGTGTCGACGTGAAAACAGCGATTACTGTCATTAACTCTGTCGCTGTGACCAGACTGTGTCCTGTTCACATTTATACCTTTAGAAGAGTTTAATGTGACTAAAGAGCTGCTTTTTGACTCAGTTATGAAGCGGTATATGCTGCTGTTTCTCCCAAATCATATAAACATCTCCAGATTTATGAATATGGAGAACAGCAGTGCTCTGTGGAGAGAAATACACTCACAGAACACACACATCAGCTTTAGTTTTGAGCTCTAATAGAGATCGATGAGTCAAAATAAGGAAACACTTACAGCCTCTGATCAACAACTAATTTATTTATTTATGTATTTATTTGGATTCCTTTTAGCTGCACCTAGAGCCAGATACTCTTCCTGGGGTATATATATATGTATAAATCACTGAAAGAAACTACAACATACAAGTATAAAGCGTTTAAACATAACCTTTAGGAGTATCACAATATTCTACATATTTACATTTCAGAATTTTTAAGAAAAAACATTAACTTTTCCACCAAATACGAGGTTCCTAAACACTTCTATTCAAGTCTTTTAATTCAAAGTTTTAGTTTTAGTTCATTGGATGAGAAGTAGCATAGTCGATGAAGATTCAACTAAAATCACAGGTGGAATATATGCTGTCTCTACTGTCAGTGAATGCACCACAGCTCCAGCTCTGAACGCACTTGAATGTGACTGAAACAGGTTGAGGATAATTATACGTAATGTCCCTCAAAACACAGCGACAGACGGTTTATCTCCACAACAAATGTTTGATTAGAATCTCTTCGTTGATACGGTGTGTTTCTGTTTGTTCAGTTTGGTCTGAGACTCAAAGTGAGGACATTTGAAAACAATGTGTGGCCTCTTTTAAATCACTCACAAGCCGTTTGTTTGTTGTTTTGTTCATATGTGGAATAGCAGCAGTGTGCGTGTAGTTATAACCTGGAAACATTGCATATTAAAGAACATTTTGACGTAAGTATCTAAGGAGGAAACTCAGAGAACTTACATCTGGATGGGGAATGGCGTATTGTCCCTGAATTGTATAGGCCTGCAAAGATGAGGCAGAACAAATCCAGTTTAACATGTATTTTAGTGTAAATGCAGTTATTTAATGGAAAATGTCATGTGTAATAATAAAAGTAAGGTCCAAGATCTCTTAAAAATGATTCAACTCATGCAATTAACTCTTAAACACTTGCATGGGGTTTAATATTTGCACAAGACACCCATTTTCTTCTGTTGTTATTGTATCTTGTGTGTTTTCTGGAGCTCGTACCTGTCCACCAGAGAAAATGACGGGGGTCGAGGTGGGTTTAGGGCGATACGGGATCGTGGCACCTTTTGGTGGAGACTAAAAGAAAGAAGAAGACGATTATTGATTAAAACCAGCAGCGAACAAAAGACTGTTGTAAATGTGACGCCATATGTCAATTTTTTCCCAAAGAAGACAGCTGTAGATAAAAAAAGCAGAAAGGATTTAATCAGACAGCTCCAGTTTGTAAAGCACAATGAAAACGAGTTATTGATTTATGCCAAAGCTGTTTAACAAGAAAAATGAAATATCTGCCTCTGAGTTGATGAGTTTATAAACTTCAGATTCTTTATTAAGGAGCTGCTCAGAAATATTTGATTGTTTTAGACTCACAGGGATTTTATTTTGTCATAATCAGATGTTCTTCAAATGGAAAGATCATAAAGCAGAAGTTATTCACAGTTTGACACTTGCAGTATTTGTTGGATCTGAACAGGTTTTATTTGTCCTTGATGGTGGCGTTTGTTTTCAGACTCCAGCCCACAGTCTGGTCTGTCAAATTCACACAAACAATACGGACAAAAACTGCTCCAGAATCAAAACAAAACGTCCGAGATTTGAGTGAAAAGACAAAAGCAGCTTGTCCTCCTTCTCTTCAGAGAAAAAGTCAGACAGCATCAGTGTGAGCTTGTAATAAACAGAAGTAAATACAGCGTCTTGACTCTGTACTTTATAAAATAAGATAAACCTTTATTAGAAGTGTAGCTATTAGAAATTGCATCTTTGTGAGTGAAAAGACAACCCGACGAAAGCAAAAATCAATCTAAAACTATTCTAAGAAAAGATAAACTAACGTAGACTAAACACAAGTAAATTAAAACTAAAACTAATTACACTAAGACTATGCACATGTACAATATATAAGTAAATTGCAGATTGAATAACTGTAAATTATTATTGTGTATATTATTGATTAGCATTAAGTCTTTAGCAGCGCATCGGACACAAAAAACAAGACTAATTGTGTTTTTTTTCCTGATTAAATGAGTGAAAAGTCTAAAAAATACCACATACGTCATCATTTGCTGAAGCTACAGCTGCATTTCCATTATGTATAGATAATACTGATGTAAAAGTGCAGGGGCCTCACCTCCAGCATGACCACACAGATCTGTTTCACACACTGGATGATGGCTTCAGGCGTCCCGGAGATTGTCACGGCTCGTTCGGTGGAGTTGGGCAACATGTCCCCCGCCACCTGCACCTGGGCCCCTGTGGACTGAGGAACGGCCCTGTCACTGTCTCCATGTGGTTCAGAGCTCTTATTATCAACATAATTACACTAAAATAAACATTAATGTGAACAAGATTTATTCAGGTGTGGATTTAAAAAAGTCTAAATATGTTTATTTTACAAAATGAAAAGTGAAAAAACAAGATAGTTCTACATTAAATGAATATTTGGTCTGAGTTTGTCTCAAAACAGGAACAGTTCTGGACTAAACCAGACCAGACTGGACTAAACCAGACCAAACTGGACTAAACCAGACCAAACTGGACTAAACCAGACCATGTAATCCAGACAAAACCAGACCAAACAGGGACTAAACCAGACCATGTAATCCCAGACAATACCAGGCCAGACTGGATCTGGTATCACTCTAAAAATTGAAGGTTTTGTCTTTTCACTTTTCCATTTTTTAAATCGATTAAAAACATAAATTGTGTATTGTTGACAGTATTCTTACTTCACACCTGAATAAAACTATCACACATAAATATATATTATTATTATTATTATTATTATTGGATAAGTCTCTTGGTATAGAAACCTACATTTGTTTTAACTGTGATCAGGTGTGTTCTCAGGTGTGTTCTCAGGTGTGTTCTCTGGTGTGTTCTCAGGTGTGTTCTCAGGTGTGTTCTCAGGTGTGTTCTCTGGTGTGTTCTCTGGTGTGTTCTCTGGTGTGTTCTCAGGTGTGTTCTCAGGTGTGTTCTCTGGTGTGTTCTCTGGTGTGTTCTCAGGTGTGTTCTCAGGTGTGTTCTCAGGTGTGTTCTCTGGTGTGTTCTCAGGTGTGTTCTCAGGTGTGTTCTCTGGTGTGTTCTCAGGTGTGTTCTCAGGTGTGTTCCCAGGTTTATTTCCTACCTCTCTCATCTCTTTGATCTTGGAGCCTCCTTTCCCGATGAGCGACCCACACTGACTCGCCGGGACCACCAGCCTCAGGGTCACCGGGGGTTTACTGGTGGCAGGACTGTTGCTCATGGAGTTTATTATGTCCTACAAAAACACACAACACTCGGGACTGAAACTCCTGCCTTGGCTTGTGTTGAGGTGTAGTCGTAAAAGAACCCATAAAATGTACATTTGAGTTTAAAATCAGAGTGAATCACCATTAACTAAAAGCATGTATAAACCCCTGATCCTGGACATTTGTTGTGTTTTTTAATTTTACTTTTGCATAACTTTGTGTTGATGCAAAAGTAAAATGTGTCCAGGTTGTGTAGTTTAGGGTACATTTAAACTTTTCTTTCTTATGCCTTTTAAACTTTTTTGTGCCATTGACTCTCATTCAAAATGCATGTTTTCAATACACCACCACTGCAATGTAATGTCTGTTTTTATTATGATCTGTTCATTCCCTGATGTTTCCATTGCAACCATTAAAAAAATGTTTGTGTGTGTCCTAGAGACCCAGAGCAATTTATTTACAAATGACTTAAATAAACAAAAAATGATCAAAATCAACGTTTTTGACAGTCCCAGAGTCAGATAATAACCTCCAAAGAATTAAATTGTATTTAAAGAAACTAAACTGGCCTTGAAGGGGTTAAACATTTGTAATATTTATAAATATTTGTTATGTATGGAGACTAAAGTTAATAATAGCATTCATTAATATATATATATGACAGTGTCTAAAAGAGCTTATTTAAGGGACTCAGGTGAAGCAAATTACTAAAAAATTATGTTGTTTTTTTATTCACAAAACAAGATGTTAAAAAATAAATTCAGAAATTAAAAAATAAAAGTGATGGCCCTGGTTCCTACCTCCTCGAATTTGTAGGCGATCATCGCAAACGCCTTGAAGATGGTGTCTGTTGGTCCAGTGATGGTCACGATCCTCTCGGGACAGTTTCCTTCAGAAATATTGATCCGTGCTCCGCTCTGGATTAACAACAGAACATTTAGTATAAACCACAAACAACTGGATCCATTTTGATGCTACATTTTAGTCTTTACCTCTTCTCGCATCTTTTTTACCGTCTCCCCTTTCTGTTAAAATAAAAACACTCACTATTAAAACACAAGACAATTCACTTTTTATTCACTTGTATGTTCTTGTTACAGGAAATAAAAGGTACCTTTCCGATTATGCTGCCGACCTCCTGCGAAGAAACCAAGAAGGAAACATTAACACGTTTTTCAGAAGCAGATTAAAAAGGCACTAAAACGCTTCAGGAGCTTTAACACCGTCTAAAGGTCCTTCCTGTGAGTGTTGACAGCTCGTTTTTACTTCTGTTGAGGACATGATGTTTTTGGTCAGAATCACTCTCTGTTGTGACTCTGTTTAGTCTGAAGTGTTTAAAAAGTTAAGATTACACAGGTTTAGGGGTGTAGTCAAAATGGCCGCTCAAAGTGTCCCCAAAGTAGTTTTTTTGGTTTACTTTAAAGAAGAAGCACTTTCATTGAGCTGCTCATAAATCCTGCATAAATTATGAACTACAGCCAGGCTCATGTTCAATTAAGAGCCAAGATTTAGAGAAGATTAATTTCACTCATGACAGCACATGTTCATGTGTGAGCGCAGTTTGGATCAATTTGGAGACTTAACCTGAGTGTCCTTCCAAAAACCACTTGGTAAATGACACTAAATACAGAGCCAAAAAAATAAATAAATAAATAAAAAATATAATAAATAAATAAATCAAAACCAAAAACAATATAGACCGAGCCAAAACAAAATAAAAAATATAATAAATAAATCAAAACTAAAAACACTAAATACAGAGCCAAAACAAAATAAAAATAAATAAAAAATTAAATAAATAAATAAATCAAAACTAAAAACAATATAGACAGAACCAAAACAAAATAAATAAATAAAAAAAAAATTAATAAAAACTAAAAACACTAAATACAGAGCAAAAACTAAATAAAAAAATAACAATAAAAATAATAAATACTTTAATTTATCCCAATAGCTCAACATCAATCATGGACAAAAACACCTTAATTAAAAACAGTTCTGAAAATACACATAATACTTAAAAAGCACATACAATAACAGCAGCATTCACATCACAAAGACCATAAAGTGCTAATAAATCAAACACATATAAAATTCACCATAACTGTGGTAAAGTTAATGTTGACTGATGAATACGTGGAAATAAATGGAGCAGGACGCGTTCGATCACAGATAAACACTTTTAACAGCATCTGTGACGTCTGTGGGAGTGTTTAATGTCATAAATCACACGTATGTTGGCCCGGTTACCTTCCCGTGCATGAGGAGGCGTATCGTCAGAGTCACGTTCAGACCCCCCTCGGACTGGACTTTGGTGGGCTCCATGTGAAAGGTCTGCTGGGTCCACAGCAAAAGGAGGTCCTCACACAAACAGGGAAATGGGAGGAGTTCAGCCAGTCACCTGTCGCAAAAAAAACACACACAACAGCAGCGTTATTACCTGTAGGTCCTAATATTGATCACTTATTGTATTAGTTTCATAGAAAATGTACACTTATGTTTTAAAATAAAGTGATAAAGCTGTAATGCAACAAGCAAAATGGACATATACAAAGAATTGGACATGTTCAGACAAAAGAATATCTGATTAACACTTATTAATAGTGTGAAATCACATTTAATACCAGTCTTTGTATTTGTATATATCGTATATATCGGAAAAATAGACATTTACGTAAAAGAACCAAGTGGAAGGAGAGTTTATTTCCTGAGAGGATTGAACTGAGCCCTGCTGGAGGAAAAGCTCATTAGTGTTTGGTCATAGACAGAAACATGTCCCTCCAGGGCCACCGTAGCTGTTCACATGCTCTAAACAGGAAGAGGGGTGGAAGTGCAATCTGCTCTTTCACCACTAGAGGCACTAGAGTCTCGAGTAAATGTCCAGCTGGAACACTCCCTTAATTATTGAATAATTACAGTGGTTTTAAAAGGGTCTCTAAAAATAAAACACAACAGAGACAAACAACCGTCAAACCTGAACATCAAATATTAGACTAAACCTGATCTGGATTATTTTGAGAAGTCATTTTGTGGTGATTTCTGTTTCTGTCAGATTAAAAATAATAATAAAGTTCAGTCTGGTCCAGAGCAGGTTTATGTTTTAACCAAAAACATTTCATAAAATTATTATTATTATTAATGATATAGTCCTCCATCAGTTGTCCATATTGTAAAATAATTCTCATGATAGCCATAACTTATTTAGTAACTATTTCATTTGGAAACATATTTTATTTCTCTTTTCTTTGTGATAAGTTCATTAATATGTATGTTAATATGTTATTAATATAAATGATAAAACATCATTTGGGGGGTCATAAAAGTGCTCATATTCATCAAAAAATGGCCTAAATCTGACCTTTAACCTGCTCCAGATACGGTCAAAGCTGCAAGTCTGAGCAAAAATCACAATAATACCACTTTTTCCAACTTCTCCGTTCGTCATTACCACCTTCTTTGTGCAGATTTTTCGATTAATATCGGATAATGCACTTTTGTCCATTTAAAGTGTATTGTGCTCTGCTGCATTTCTGTTCAAGTTATTAACACTCAATAAAAGAACGACCAGGGGCTCATGAACACACAATAATATGAAAGACCACAAGAAAGTGCTGAGTTTCACGGAGGACACATGAATGCAGCTAAATATGGACCGTGCATGGGTCAGAAGTTGTATTTACTGTGTGTAATGTGTGTCCTCAATCACAAAAACCCTTCTGGAGACGCAGAGGAAACATTTTCAGGTGGTGGCAGTGTTTTTCCTGCACATTCTCACTGTAACCTCTGAGTCTTTATTAGAGCCACGAGGACAGTGAAGCACATTCGAAGCTGACTCACTAAAAGTTGACTTTGCGACTCAGGATTGTGCCGAGTCATCATCTGCTTTTTACAAAGACACTGTCACAAAGAGACGTGATGTTCTTGAGTTTGTTTGAGGCATTCATTATCAGTATTTACAGGAAGAAGACACCGGGGATTTAATTTTTAAGGACTTTTTATTAGAATTAGATCATATACTAAGTTTTGTGCACATTTATAAAGAGATGGTGTGTAATTTTCTCCTTCTGCTCCATCAAATTGAGCTGAAAGACGCTGTTTTAGTTCCTCCTCGGCCTTCGTTTACTTCCAGAGTTAAAGGGAGGAGGCTGTAGTTTCTCATCGAGGCTCGACTTCAGTTTCTGTTTCTGCTGAAGCTCGTCTCGTTCAGACTCTTGCTGTTAGTCCGTTAGCTCAGGGTTTGGTCCCATTTGTAGTTCATTTAGTTTGGACCAAAATAGAAAACATTTGGTCCAGTCCACTACAAAAAGCAATCATTTTCAACTGCACCAAACACAAAAAACAAGGACTTTCTCAAGAAACAGCTGCACATTTTGTTTTGTTGATGGACAATATTGTTTTAGCTTGTTTTTTTTCTGTTCTAAAGCTAAACACATGAAAACTAAACATGAGTTTTCATCTGTAGTCTCCAGGTCTCGGCGTTAAAAGGACAGTTCAGAACAAACATAAGACAGAACAAAAGGCTCTTCTTGTTTGAATCCTTTAGACTCCTGTGGTCCACTTGGTTCACACTTGAATCAGACCAGATTACAATGTGAATATTACTTTGTTTTTGGCTTTTATGTGTCTTTTTTCCCGGAATATCTCACAGACACTGAATTATTGTACGTTTCAAGTCCAATAAAAATGATGAGCTGGCATTTGATTGGTCAGTTTCACCAAGATCGGAGCAAAAACAATCCGCAAGATCGTGAGAAAACAGGTCTAAACGCATGACTTTGAACGCAAGAAGGTAATAAAAATGCGAGCAGAGTCAGTTGTGTTTGAGAGAGTGAGAGAAAATGCAGAAGAAAGCCTCAAACTGAAGTAAGACGCTCTCGAATGAAGATTTTCCTCCCGTAAACCGTACCTAAGTTCAGTGGAAAGTGCTCGGAGACCTCTGTTTTGAAAGGGTCTCAAAGCGTGTTATTGTTCACTGAGGTTTGTACGGAGCATTCAGATTTTTCCAGGTGAACCGACTTAAACAGAAACCACCCAGTGTTCGTTTTCACTACAACAAACGCCTCAAGAGTCAACAGAGCTTAGTGTAGGTTTAGCCTCGACTCTTATGTTCACACGAGCTACAATCCAGGCTGGAGGCCAAGCTTTTCTCTGTACATTGAAGTTATAAACACTGGTGTTATTTGTGTTTTTGAACTGAAATGGTAGAATTTCAAAGTAAATGCATCAGTAACACATTTGTCGACAGGTATTTGAAGTACAAGCTGCTTTTAACAAGATAAAAAAGTGGTTGATAACTACTTTTGCCACTTTATTTTCAATCCTCAGTGTAAAATGATCCCAATAATGCCTCAAAACACATAAATGCACTTCCACATTTTTCCTTCTGCCAAATAATACAGCAACACTTCACAAAAATGATTCAACAGAGACGACGCTGAGACTGACACGGCTCCAGCTGCTGTTCTTCTAAATATATCCCAGGACTAATTAAAAGCATTAGCTCGACAGAAGCCTCGCTCTCCTTAAAGAGACGTGTCATCCTTTGTTTGGGCTGAAGCTGCGGCCCGTTAGCTACAACTCTCTTTGTAAAAGTGGTCTCCCAGCTTCAAACTGCTTTAAACTCATCCCTGGAAGAATAACGAAGGTTGCAGGAAGCTTTTTTGTTGCAGCAGCTCGTTTTATTTTGTGGCAGACCCTCCCCGTTTGACCCGAAAGCAGCCGTTGACCTGTCATCTCGGATCAGTCGGCCTCGTTCAGAGCTCAGCACACATTACGATCACACACCCACTGCCCTTTGTTTCCTCTGGGTTTAGCATTAGCTTAAAGCACTGCTGCAATGATACATGCTGGCTAACACGCTAAGGCTACACGCTAAGGCTACGCGCTAACGGCACAATTCACTTCCGATTAAATTTACATAACACAAATATAAATATACATGCCGCAAGGTTTTAATAGGATTTGAACAGGTTTATCTGTCCATTGATCTAAAACCTGTTAAAATCCATCTAAAACCTGAACAAATCCAACTAAAACCTGTTCAAATCCATCTAAAACCTGGACAAATCCAACTAAAACCTGGACAAATCCATCTAAAACCTGTTAAAATCCAACTAAAACCTGTACAAATCCAACTAAAACCTGTACAAATCCAATTAAAACCTGTTCAAATCCATCTAAAACCTGTTAAAATCCAACTAAAACCTGTTAAAATCCAACTAAAACATGTACAAATCCATCTAAAACCTGAACAAATCCAACTAAAACCTGTTCAAATCCATCTAAAACCTGGACAAATCCAACTAAAACCTGTACAAATCCATCTAAAACCTGGACAAATCCAACTGAAACCTGTTCAAATCCATCTAAAACCTATTCAAATCCAACTAAAACCTGTTCAAATCCAACTCAAAACTGTTCAAATCCATCTAAAACCTATTAAAATCCAACTAAAACCTGTTCAAATCCAACTAAAACCTGTTCAAATCCAACTTAAATCTATTCAAATTCAACTTTAACCAGTTCAAATCCAATTAAACCTGTTCAAATCCAATTAAAACCTGTTCAAATCCAACTAAAACCTGTTCAATCCAACTAAAACCAGTTCAAATCCATCTAAAACCTGTTCAAATCCGACTAGAAGCAGCAAGACCCAAGTAAACACTATAAAATGCCTAAAAAAGTCCGTAGCATTTAATTTGTTTTCTCTATAGCGTTTTCCTGAAGGTCAGATTTCATATTCAGTGTGAAAAATATGAAAGGGGTCACATTATTTAAATGGAGCCTCTTTTCTCCCAAAAGTGGGGGCTATTATGAACATGTAGTCTTAAACACGGAAAGCTTGTGTTTTAGTAAAAAGCATTGTGATGTTTAATTGGACGTCCTGGTGCATCCCAGAGCTCTCCGAGGCGTTAATGAGCAAGTTTTATTCATACATTGGATTATTCTGAACCTTGAAATGCAGCCCACATTTTGACCTTGTTCTTTGGTGGACTTCTCTTTTCTGATTCAAGAATGATGAGTTGATAAACTTTTGATTTCTTTTTCCTTTTGTTGACTCTAGAAAATCAATATCTCGGTTGTTTTCATTTCGTTGATTATAATTTTTCCACCAAAAACTTAAAACAAAGTCAACTTCATCAACAAAAGATTTCAAGGACTGTCTCTGTTCGACAAAACAAACCTCATTCCCTTTTTCCTTTTTACAATTCAAAGACACTTTCTTGAAAGAAAATATCAGTCAAACCTTTGCCAAAGCACAAAATAAACAAACCTATGTATAAATATGTCAAAATTAATGTTACACAAACAGTTATTGCATGAAAACATAAAATAAACAAGCACCAATGTCAGTCAAAATGAATATGAACAGCTCAACAAGGGTTTTTAACAAAGCAAATCTATTTAATAATATTTTTTGACTTAAAGCATGTCTTACAGCTTTTCTTTGATCAAATACAGGCCATTGTTTTAAATACCTCAAAGAGAACAGCAAAAACAAACCCGATTCTGCCTTTTTCTTGCATCGTTTTGGTCTAAATGTCGACCGCACGAGCGAACATACAAACATCAACGGCAAGAAAAGGCCTTTAACACGTCACATCCACTAAAAACCAAATTATGAGACAATATGTGCAATAATTAAAGGTGGTTACCTTCTGGGAGCTCTAAAAGTGGACCACCGTGTCAGATGTTGGATTAGAAAATGGAATATAATCCGTACGACTCGATGTTAAAGCTGAAGAGTGATTGGTCAAAGACAGAGTCACACGGCGTCGCGTCACCATCGATGACGTTGACTCTTCTGCTCAACGTGGACCAGCGTCTTCAGAGTTTTAGCCTCGTTCTGTTGTGCCCCGTCCGTCTGAAGGGCATTAAGGCGATATGGGCGCTGGAAACGATGGGTGCCCCAGATTAGGGTGGCCCTCGGGCCGTCGGAGGCAGAAGTGTCAGGACGGGGTGAAGAAATGTGAGAGATTTACTGTGACACGTGGATCCAGGCCACGGTCGCTTCATTGGCTTTTCTTTGAGACTAAAGCTAAACCTGAATCTGGTTTAACCGATCTTTACATTTAGTTTTTCATTAAACCGAGATTTAAATCCTGCAGCACATTTCAAACTGTGATCTAAGTTTATGAATTCATGAATCTGTTCTTCTTCTTGTTTTCTGCAGCTGCTGAGTGTCTCTTTAGTGAAGGACCGTCCTGTAAAGAATCTAATGATTTATTTCAGTTTCATATCATTTCTATTACAGACACACGCCTTTATTTCACTAAACACGACACTTTTCCTTTTGCATTTAAGGAAGTTTAATCTCTTAACAGCATGTTGCATGAATGATCTGTGATGGAAATAGGTTTCATTTATTTAATTTTATATTTTATTTATTGATTTGATCCACCTAAAACCTGTTCAAATCCAACAAAAACCTGTTGAAATACAACTAAAATTGTGTAGTTGAGCCTTACATCCACTTTTTTTTTACTTAATAGAATGAATCTAAGTTTAATGATAGTACTTTTCTCCAGTGATTATTGCATTTGATGTTAACTAAAGCAGGAATGGACAGTAACAAACCTAACCCACTGAGCTAACACACCGTAGTTTACTGTAGGCATCGAAGAAAGGGGGATGGGATTTATTTAAGAACTCTGAAAATGGATGTATTTTGAAACAACATCAGAATTTAAAGAGCAGCTGTTATTGCACCATTAAACCGTCAGCAGTGGGCTTCAGAGCCTGTCTGTTCTCAACATGAAAAGACTTAACTTATTAAAAATCCAAAGGAAAGTTCAAAATAAAAGCTTAAAGTGGTTTGTTTCAAATAAAGCTTAGTTTGTTTTTTGATTTTCAGAAAACACAAACCAAGGTCACGAGTTTGAGCTGTTGTCACGATTATTTGGACAAAAAATGGAATTACATTCACTTTTTTACAAATAACAGCAGCAATGAAAAAAGTGAGAAAAATGTCAAATACAAAAAGGTAAATAGCAGAAAAAAAACTCCTCTCATACAGTTCTGAACTTTAGGCTCAAAGACTGGGGTTTAGCTGGATTTTTAACAGGTTTTAGTTGGATCTGAACCAGTTTTAATTGGATTAAAGCAGATAGATCAAAACCTGCTTCGTTTGAATTCGAACAGGTTTATTGTGATTTGACCAGGTTTTTCCTTGGTTCAGAACAGATTTTAGAGGGATTTAAAGCCTGTGTCTGACTTTAAACAGTCCATTTCTCAGCAGCAGATGCAGCGGACGCAGATTAAACAGAGACTGAAGTAGTTCAAGTGAAGAACAAAGTGAACACCGTGTGATGGAGGCAGTGTTTTTAAATCAGTCCAGTCTCATGTTTCGTCACATTTATGTCTTTGAACATTTATTTTCTTTACAGTTTGTAAGATTATTTGGATAAGTCTGGCTCACTCTGGACACTTTTACCACAAATGAAAGTGAGAAGCACTCATCCGTCCTGTTAACATTTTATCACATTAATTTTTACTAACAACTAAAACCATAAAATAAATATGTTTCCCAATTTAAAACTATGATGATAGATTATAATCAACATGAGACACAGTTTGTTTTGGTATTTAATATTAATATTATAGTCCCAAATATCACATGTATTTTACAAGATTTTTTTGGTATTTTTCCTGAACTGTTTTTTTTCTGGAAATATTAAATTAAAAGATAAAGTCACCTTTCATTTCTTTATTTAAACAGAGTCGTCGTTAGAATATTCAATTATCTCTGTGTTGGGTTATTTTTGTGCAGCTCTTAGCGCTTTGTGACTTTGGTAAAACACATTTAATGAATTGTCTCTGAGTTTGTTCGTTCCCTCGTCTCACGCTTCGTCTCTGAAGAGAATACACTGTATTTCCAGCTTATTTTCTCTGCTCTTCACTCATCTTGTTTACTCCGAGTGTTGGATGTTGGAGGAGGCTGTAGTTTTTCATTGAGACTGAATCGATCGAATCAAACCTCGACTTCAGTGTTCTGCCGACACACAGTGTAATCTCCGTTTATCAACTCTGACTGGAGTTAATCTGACTGGAGTTAATCTGACTAGAGTTAATCTGACTGGAGTTCATCTGACTAGAGTTACTTTTTAACTCTTTCTCATAAAATACTTTGTCCCTGTCTCAGACTCTCCTCCAAAAGCAGACTAGGGATCTCAAAAAAATAAAACCAGACCAATGTTTCCTCCAAAATACTAATCCATTTGACCAAACTGAAGTTTAGAGTTTAGCGTTAGCTTAGCTGTGACTTCAGCGTCAGCACGACAATTATCTCCTCCTCGTTAAACATTACGTGATTGAATTGACAGTATTTATCTGTGTTTTACGTTGCCTCCCTTTTCTCTGTTGATGCTTTTCTTTTTTCAGATGTTTCTCTGTTAAAAAAGTGTCGAGTAATGGGAGCACTCTTTTTTTGAGCATGTGAGCATTTATTTTTTTGCTCCCTCTGTATGAAAAACCTTTAGACTGATGTAAACAATCATAGTTTTTAGCATTTTATTTGTGATTTATGTGATTTCTTTTTGCCTTATATGATAATGTTACTCTTATACTGGGTTAGTTCATCTTGGACGGCTGGGATTTAATGAGATTACCATTTTTTTGTACTTCTTTTTAAAATAACTTCTTTTTAAATAACTTTAGGGACGTCATAAATATATTTTTTGTTGACACCATATAATCTTCACTTGATCACTACAGTTTTCAGAGTAAGCATAAAACCCAGTGTTTAACTTGATCTAAAAGCGAGCCTGTGTTTGTGAGTAAATAGGTCTTGTTATGCAGGGTTTTCCCATTTTCAGTATAATTCTGAACCTGCTGCTGGAGCTGTTTAAGCATGAAATGACTGAGGAACCGGGCGAGCGCTGCTCTTTTGTATTCAGAGGTACGAGTCAGAGAAAGGCAGAGTGATTTAGATCTGCTCCTGTTCGAGGCTCGGCTTTACCTCCGTCTCATGATTCAGATCTGTCCACAGTCTTTGGTCTCTGCCGTGGAAATTTAAATTAGAGCAGATACATATTTTGTCAAAAGTGAGTGAAGACTGCATTTTGGTTTTACATTCAGGGCTGGAATTATTCTGAAATGTACTCACTGCTTTCTGCTTTAGTGGATTTTTCTTTTTACATTTACCTTAATGTAGCTGCTTTAGCGTTGTGTGCTAATCTGTTCAGTTAGATCTCACTTTAAAGGTCTTTGATGAGGAAGCACAGGTCCTAAAACCATCTGTGTATAACTCTAGCTCCTTCATGGAATAGTATTTATAATTTAGCTTAAATCGAGCAGAACACAGTCCTAATCCTTCAGTGACTCCAGGGCCTTTAGCTGCTGTAGAATAAATAAATATTCTTTACTAACATTAGACATGACCTTGTTTTGCATAATGTGTTATTTTTTTCTGGATAATACTCTTTTGTTCTTTGAAAATGTGCTGAAATGATGCACAACTCGACTCATTCAAACACTAACAGAGTCTATAGAATAGAATAGAATAAAATAACACTCACAGATGAGATGCAAAAACAATAAAACATTTTCTACACGGCTCCCAAAGAAGTCTGGACATTTCACTTCATTTGATAAATCTGCTTCTCTTTTCTCGTTTACCTACAATATGTATATTATAATTTATATTTTCTCACCAAGAAATTACTGAACATCAACCGTGAGATCCAGTTCATTTAATGAGGTCAAATCAATTATCTTTATGTAAATGCACCTGCTCTGAGTAGATCTGCAGCAGAGATATGGTCGTATCTTATTATTATTATTATTACCAGCATCTTTCAGAGATGAGACTACGTCTGGTCACTGTCTTAGTCGTTATTTCACAAAAACACAAGAAAAAAACACAAGAGACAATCTAGCACCAACAGGAAGGCGGCCATTTTGTGTCAAAGAGGTCACTCAATTCAAAACTCTTCATATTTGAACAAACTACAAACTCCTCAATCATCAAGATAATTGGATCAATAAAAGGAAATAATAAAAGTCTCCAAATCATTTTTATAACAGTGTGGGTGGTGCATTGTGGAGAATGTTGATGTCCTGCCAATATTTTTATGATAATTATGTGACGGCGCAGGTGTGGCTCTGAGGTCAACTCTGATGACGTCTCTATGAAAAAAATTATGTAACTTCAGCTGATTTTCACAATAAATCTGTAACTAATTCAGTTACACTAACACAAAAATCAGGTTTAAACTACATTCACCAAACTTAGAGCACATTCAGTTCTGTGCAAATGTTTCCTGCAGATGTGGAATAAAACATAAAGTAATCTATAAAGTCTGATTATTTTTATTAGTTTATAAAATGAAAAGTGAAAGAACAGAGGATAATTCTAAATTAAATCAATATTTGGTCTAAGTTTGACTCAAAACAGCAACAGTTCAGTTCCTCTGGACTAAACCAGACCAGACTGGACTAAACCAGACCAAACTGGACTAAACCAGACCAAACTGGACTAAACCAGACCATGGGATGGGACCGTTCTCAATATCGAAGTTTTTTGTCTTTTTTTTTTAACGCCAAGTGAGTAAATAGACAAAAAACATTATGGTTGAGGGTGATCCCAAAGCAAGGAGGGTTTTATGGTTTGGTTTTGATTAGTTTATTTCTATATAAACCCTAATAAACCAATAAAAATTTACTTTACTTTCATATAAACACCTGCAGGAAACCTCTGAGTGCTGTATGTCTCAGAGCGAACTGAACAAAACAAGTCTCTTGGAACAATGTTCTATGAAACAAAGAAACCAGCCTGAGTTTCTTCGTTTCTCTGTGGCCTCTTATTGCTGCGCGACACTGACAGATGAACCGAGCTCTGGAACTCACTGGATTTGCGGCGGCCGTGCTGTTTTCCCGGTTCATCAGCCTTTGGACTTCCTCTCAGGTCGGTAACAGGGCCATGCTGCCACAGAAAATAAAGACATCACCTTTATTCACACACACTTCCACCGGGTGTGTCCCTGATGTAATGATGATTGTTAAAGGTCATATAATAATAATAATGACATCAGAGACTGTAATTAAACTGAATAGACTGGTTGAATTAGTCAGGTCTAATTACACAGCACTTACTGCATCATGTTTATTAGAAACATTAAATCATGTGTGGTCAGTGACATTTTACTTAGAAAACGACTCAGCTAATAAATATTTAAAAATAAGTCCAGCAGGTGACAAAATGTCCCAGAGACGTGTTTGTTGTCATCGCAGAGCTGTCATTTCTCTTTGTCTTCACAGTAAAGAGTCACATGGAAAAAATAGTTTCCATTATTGAGGATTTGTGCAGGACATGAAAGTATTTATTGTAAGAAGGTGTCATAGGGGCTTTAAGGCTTTGTCCACACATACACAGGGATTTACCTAAGACTGTTTTACAAAATGTCTCTCTCAAAAGTCCTCCAGAACACTATATGACAACAAATAAACTGTCAAAACCAGAGAACAGAAGTTATTAATTTGTGTAGACGGGTAATAAGTTGATTTTAGCATCGTCTTACAGCTTAAAGTAACACAAACTAGAGGCTAGAGGGTTTTTAGAATTTGAAAATGGTTGTTGCATGAAGATCTCTTTTATATAAAAAAAATTAATTAATTTAATTAGTTTTTCCTCCAAAATACTAATCCATTTGACCAAACTGAAGTTTAGAGTTTAGCGTTAGCTTAGCTGTGACTTCAGCGTCAGGACGACAATTATCTCCTCCTCGTTAAACATTACGTGATTGAATTGACAGTATTTATCTGTGTTTTACGTTGCCTCCCTTTTCTCTGTTGATGCTTTTCTTTTTTCAGCTGTTTCTCTGTTAAAAGACATATTCAGCTGAAAATACACTTTATCTGCAGCTATTAAACTTCCTGGAACGTCATGTGACAAGTGTCGACCAATGGGAGCGCTCCTTTTTGGAGCATGTGATTGTCCAAGGTTTTCTGTTCCTGAATAGAGGTTCTCATCTATTACAATCCCTTACAATAAACAGTAGATGGATCAGAAAGACTGTTTTTCACAAATTATTGCTTTTATGATAAACTATTGGTGGCCTTTGGTGTTGTTTATATAAATGCTATTGAATGGGGTCTAATTTTCTCTTGGGATTTGTATCATTAATTTAATATAGTGTTTTATAAGCCCCAGTTCTAACCTGTCACTCATTTCTGAGGTGTGTGTGTGTCGTATTAATAAAAGGTGTGTCCGACCGAAAAGGGATCCCAACAGTTTCCTGGGTTTTCTCTTCCAGGTCATGTGACCCACAGCAGACAGCCTTCAGCAGAAACAGGACACTGGACGACTTTTCTCCTCCAGAGCACCACCTGCAGGACAGAGGGGGGAAAACACCTGTGAGGTCTCCAAACTGAAGGGTCCTGATCAAAATCACAATCCAAAATAAAAAACAACCACAACACAATGAGTTTTTTACTGTTTTTCTCTTTTTATTATTTAACATCAAGATACCAAAAGCCTTTTGGGTAAAATCTCTTCACTGACAGCTTCATGTTCATTAATGTTCTTTAACCTACATTCAAACAATTAAAATAAACATAAAAGCTTCAACATAAATACTCACTGTGCTGCGTGTCACCTGCAGAGGCTCAGATCCAGAGATCAGTTTAGTTTCACCTTTAAAACAGGGAAAAAGGTTGTTTAAAAGCAATGTATACACTCTTTTAATTGTCTGACATTGAGTTAATTAAATGATTTTGAAAACAGTGGAAGATTTGAAGATTTGAGAGGAAAATACCAGAGTAAATGTAAGTTGTACTGATATAAACGAGTCTTACTTTTGTGCAGGTGACAGTCCACAAACAGAGCAGCAGCAGAGGAAGAGCTGGAGAGAAAACAGGCCTTTAGTTTCAAAAAGTACAGTAACAGCGCCCTCTAGTGCGGGTCCATGTGCAGTACCAGAGTTCAGAGCTCACACAGAGCATTAGCGCCCTCTGCTGCTGCTTCAGAGCATCACACAAAACCAACGAACAAACACTTCTTCTGTTTTTGTTTTTTCTTAGTTCATTATGTTGACTCTGTGCATGTTTGCAAAGCTGTTTTGTTTTGTCCTTTTGTTAGGTTGACACTCACATTCACATTCACACTCTTACTTTAATAAAACCTTTTAAACCTTTTAAACTATGTGTGATCTTGTCTGAACCTTGAGCCAGTTTATGACAATAATGTGTTTAATAATGTGTTAAAAGCAGCCTCTAAAACTTCAAAATATCTTTGTGTATTTTTGTAAATTAAAAGACATAAAACCTTGACTTAGAAATGTAAATGAACTCTCCTTTAACAAACTCTGCACAAGGACGAAACAGGACAAATAAACATGACTTAGAGCCTCCTGATTGTCTCCAGAGACACACAGTAAATCCTCAGGAGGCTGTGGTCACATGATCTGAACCGGTCCCTGAGCCGAGAGTCTATTAACACGGAGCATGAAAGTCACAGAGAGGACCCCAGTGTGTTTTTGGAGTCCCCCAAGAGTATTAATGTTTAATGATATCTAAAAAGGCTAATTCCCTCCGTGGCCCTCGCCTCAGGGTCTTATCTTCTTCATTAAACCTCCACAAAATCACCAGCTCCTGAGACTAGAGCTGCGTCTGTGAGATCCACATTCAGCTGCGTTTCAACAAAATCAGACCAAAAGCAGCACAGCACCAACGTAAAGAACTTTAAATCAATGAGACACTCTTTTTAAATCAAATGGAACAATGTGAATATCTGAGAAAAGTGTATTTATAAAACATCTCAATATGCTGCAGATTATTAGGACTTTCTGAATAAAAAGCATGACTGTATTGACCAGATTTAAAACTCCATTACCTGATTATTTTACAGTTTCATTTAGTTTTTCAGTGTAATCTCCTAAAGTTTATTGTAACAGGAATCATCTGAAAAAATGAGACCTTAAGACGTGATCTAGTCTTTATAATGAAGGATTTTAATAGATGAGAATGATCAGTCCACAGCAGGATTTTGTCCAATCACAGCTCACTTCAGGTAAAAAGGAGCGCGACACTGATGTCAACAACGAAGGAACAAGGAAATAAACCAAGGAAATGGGTTATTCTGTTGGAAATATGTCTTATTTTACAGAGAAACAGCTCAAAAAAGCTGCTGTTGGAGGAAAGTTGAGTCTAAGACCGGGACAAAAAAAAACTAAAGCTTTAAATGTGCCAATAAACTCCGCTTACAGCACCAGTCGCACCACATACATGTCTTTAGCTCAATTTCTTTGGAGAGAAAATTAAGCGGACTCTGTTTGGCCAGAGTCTGGATGAGGTCTGGAGGAAAGAAGAAATGTGAAAAGTGCTTTGCTGGGCTTTACTCAGGTCTTTTAGAGGCAATTTTACAAAAAACAAAAAAACAAACAAACACTCGATTCTTTCTTTAGTATTCGCTCATATATTTTCCTGAGCTGTGTAGCGTTGGTCTTACCGCTGCATTCAGTGAATAATAGTTTGTACACCTTCAGCTGACTGCAGTCTCCGGTCGAGGGCACTTTGCATCGCGGAGTCTGTCGGAGTAAGCAGCTGAAGTCAGAGGAAGTGCTTATGTCCACAAACACTCAGCATCAGCCGTGGAGCACTTAACGGGTCACTTTCTGCACAAAGACCATCGCAGGAGCTTAGCTGGAGCCATCGGCCTTTTTTAGCAAACGCTGCCTCGCAAAAGAAAAAACTAAAAATGCTTGTTCAGTGTAACTCCGTGAACTGTGGTGAAAAACAGCGTCCGTCGAGTCGGGTTCACTTTGAAGTCATTCACAGAGAATAAGACGACGAGCGGGGATTAGTTCTGCTGCGTTTGATCGGACTCGGAGCTTCTTCTCTGCTGCGTTTCACTTATTTAACGCTTCAGACGTGGCTTTGTTAAAACTGAGACCAACATCTGAAAATGAAGAAAGCCTGAGTGTATTCACGGTTTTAAATGCCACAGGTTGGGATCACATTAACACTCTGTAATTGACCAGATTCTGTGTTTGTGCGTGAACCACTGTCCAATAATGAGAATGGATTAAAATGAACAATATCTATAAATGAATTGCAATAATCCAATAACCATGCAATATTCTCTTTCCTTTGATGACTCTGTAAATGTGTAAATGGATTGATTTGTCATAGATTTAACTAGCTCTGCTCTTTAATTATTTGCTTATTTGTTCTGTTTGTTAATAAATGTAGTTAAGATAGTACATTTTGATTCGAAGCACACTCTTTCTTACACTTTTTTGCTGATATAACGTGAATTTCCTAGTCCTATCTTATCTTAAGTATAGAAAAAGATTTGTTTGGATTTGTTTTCTGATCAAACACACTCTAATACACTGATCATCTTCTGTGGGAGCAGTTTTTGTAAATTACTGCAGTAACCTGAATGCTTACTTTAGAGGTAATGCCTAACCTGTTTTTCTTGCTTTTCCATTTAATATTTGTTTGTCGTGTAATAACTAGATGGAATTATTTTTACTGAGTTGTGTTTAATTCACAGAAACTTTATGAGTTTTATAGCAGATCTACTTTTCTGACAAAGAAGGACAGTGCTTTTTATGGTGATACTTACATTTCACATAAAAACGATCAAAGCAAATGATAAATCCATTCACTTTTTAAGCCAGACCTCAAAGTTGCTCCTTTCTGCTCATCACAGCCTCACTCTGGGTTCTAAAACTCTAGATTTGGAAAAGAACTGCTCAACATTTAGCTTTTTGTAATGTGTTATGTGCTTGTATAACTTTAAAAAACCTGTTTATGAGCTATTTTTAAAGGAGCTTTTATAATAAAGCGGTGCGCAGTAGAAACTCTGAGCCTTCTGTTCACGGCGCCTCACATCTGGGTTTCTCCTGACCAACACAGTTTTCCCGCCGCAAAAAAGTGCCAGCTCTAATAAATCTGATAAATGACCAGCAGCAAACTGTTGACCGGTGGATTTTTTGACGGCTGTAAAACCTGATTCCTCTGTTTTCGTCCTGACGCTCGGTAAACGAAGCTGATTGGTCCCAGAAGTCGTCAGGTGTTTAATGAAGAGCGACTAACTCAGCTGTATTTTCATCTCAAGAGAAATTTACTGTTTGTCAACATCTGCTTCTTTCAGTCTCAGCAGCAAAAACTGATATGAGCCACAATTATATGCAAATTAAAAATGTACAGTGTGTATGGAAATAAATGGAACCTAATAAGAAATGCCATGAAAGATGTCCAAGATTTCATTCTTTAAACAGACTGTACATGATATTATTATTATTATTATTAGAACCTCTATTCAGGAACAGAAAACCTTGGACAATCACATGCTCCAAAAAGGAGCGCTCCCATTGGTCGACACTTGTCACATGACGTTCCAGGAAGTTTAATAGCTGCAGATAAAGTGTATTTTCAGCTGAATATGTCTTTTAACAGAGAAACAGCTGAAAAAAGAAAAGCATCAACAGAGAAAAGGGAGGCAACGTAAAACACAGATAAATACTGTCAATTCAATCACGTAATGTTTAACGAGGAGGAGATAATTGTCGTCCTGACGCTGAAGTCACAGCTAAGCTAACGCTAAACTCTAAACTTCAGGGCCCTCACCCTTCTGTTGAGAACCTGGTGCTAACCTCTGTCTAAACTCTGATGAAAGAGTGTTTGATGTGAGTGCATTAAGAGACAGACCAGAGTTCATGCAAATCATCTCACATCAAAGTAGGACCCTCCAAAACCTCGGGAAATACTCACGCTCTTTAAATACTGCCACACTCTTTAAATACTGCCACACTCTTTAAATACTACCAGACTGGACACCAGAGTTCTGAACTATAAGAGAACTGAACTATAAATGATTAAGTTATTAAATATAAAAGTGAGTAAATCCTTGTGTTGTGACGTAAAGGCAGCGATAAACAGTAGAAGAAGAGTTTCTGAAGCAGTAATACACTGAGTTTATTCTGTAAGGGACGTTCTGGTACTTCCCTGACGTCTCTTTTCCTGTTTTTCTGTTTCTAAACACGTTGGGAAGCCCCTGTATTTCAGAAGTGTTCCAGATTAAGGCCTGTTGAAGCAGCGCTGACGTCTCCACCTTCGGCTCAGAGCCTCTTCCACTCGACGTGACACTAGTCTTTGATGCTGCTCAGTATTTACCCTCTTAATCCCACAGAGCCTCCACATTTCACTGTGTTTCAGTGCTTTCCACACTCAGCTTCTCATCCACTGTAATATTTAACAACAGAGGTCAGTCTTCCTCAGCTTCACAGACAAGACTGAAGAGATTATCCTGATGACGTTATAGAAATAAACATATCATTCTGGTTCTATCCAGTCTGGGTTTGGACAGACCACATGAAGCTGATTTACGTGAATCATTGTTAAAGGTTGCACGCTTTGTTGGATATTAAAGTGATTTTAAACCTGCAAAGCATTTCTACCTCATGATTTACTGAAAACTGATATTTTCTGCTTCCGTTTGTAAAAATATCTAAATGTCACACAGTTCTCCAGACACTAAACCGTCTGAAACAACCAGAACATATTAGATCGTGTGAGTTTCTTTTTGTCAGAGTCTGAGAATGAAAAGTACTAAAATAAATAGGAATAAACATAAAGAAACAAATGTGATTATATAGAAATGTCACATGTCATTTGAGTCTTACAAAAGTTGGTTTTAGTTGGATTTGAACAGGTTTTTGTTGGATTTTAACAGGTTTTAGCCAGATTTTAACAGGTTTTAGTGTATTTTAACAAGTTTTAGTTTTATTTTAACAGGTTTTAGCCACATTTTAACAGGTTTTAGTGGCTTTTAACAAGTTTTAGTTTTATTTAAACAGGTTTTAGCTGGATTCAAACAGGTTTTTGAAGGATTTGAACAGGTTTTATTTATCTTTGTAGCAAAAACTGGCTTAACCCATAAATTGTTGAATACTACTGAATATATTGAAGGGCCACATAAACCATTGCAAAGGGCCACATTTGTTTGACACTTGTGTTTTAAACCTTTTAATTTAGCAGAACCAAAAACAAGCACCTCTTCTTTCTTGTTGTAGATGAAAGCTGTGTTAAATACTGTAGTCACCTGGTTTATTAAAGACTAAATATGATAAAGATAAACCGATAAAGAGACAGTAAAATGTCATGAATCAAACACATATCTCATGTTTACAATATGTCACAAACAGCCGTTGACTAATTGAGATAATGGTCTGAATGTCAGCGCTGCTTTGTCTCGATTAGTGTCGCCGTTGTTTAGCTCTGATCCGACACAGACGCATTTCCACAAACCAAATGTCACGTCGGTTTTGTCGTCGGGACAGAAGCAGATAAGAAGAAGAAGAAGAAGAGGACGTGGTGCGAGCCTCGTGAGTCACACGCTCTGACACACTTTTACAGCAGCGTCGGATGAATAATGGAGGAAAGAGACCGGGTTAAGAGCGTTTCTGTGAATGTGGAGTCAAGAGAACACAGAGCAGAGAGAAGAGGCCGGGTCAGACCAACACAGACTCACACAATCACATTTTAGAGATATATATTTAGTTTATAGAGCTCTGCGGCCAATAAGAACTTAATATTGATCATGAATGTTGGATAAAATGTTGGATTATATGGTACCAGGCCTCACAGAAAGTATCAAAACTAAATATTTTAAATTATTGTAATTTAATGTATTATTTGCAGTATTCTGGATCTTTTATTTTGAAAGGTGACTACTTCCACCAAAGCCTCTTTCACTTTCACTTGTATCAGGAACAGTTTTCCCATAAACCCACAGCTGCATGCTAAATTTAGACAAAATTAATTTAATAAAAAAGCCATTACTGACTGGACACCTAATCCATGGAGTGTATAAGTGTATAACTGCAATAATAAAGGGACACGAACTGATTTTTGTTTCTAAATTTGCAAAACAAACTCACGATGAGACCTATTTTCTCTGGATTTGTTCAAAGACAACAGCGTGTCACTGCTGGGCTTCCGTAGATGATCTAAAATGAAGAGATGTGAGGCATGCAGTCTGCACTTTCACCACTAGATGTCGTCAGAAAGCACACAGCACACCTTTAGATCAGGGCTTTCATCTCAGTCTCCACTGGAACTGAACAAACTCTCAAAGATATTCTTCACTTTATTGTCCTGCTTTATTCCAGGAGATTAAAACAGGGACTGATGAAGTGATGGTTGATCATTTCTAGATTTAAAGAGCCCACCTAAAAGGATTTACTCTCATTCTGTAGATGCTTCGTTGTTGTTCAGACTCGGAGCAGGAGCCAGCGGCGGCGTCCAGGGAAGTATTTTCAAACTCCTCGCTGCCTCTACATCTACTTAAGCTCACTGCTGAGTTAGCAGCTCCTTCTGCAGATGCTCAGCAGCTGCACACAAGCACTCAGAATAAAAATATATATTTAGAGCGTTCAGGGAAAGTGTGTCGGGAAACGGCTCAACCACGGTTTACTCTGTGTTTTTATAAACGAGAAGCAAAGAAAGATTCAAACAAATGTAGAGAATGTGGAGGACGATTTTCACTCAGCTACATTTATTTCCACAAACCATTACTCTTTTTTACTATTTATTCATATTCATTTATTCATATTTATTTATACTATTTTTTTTATAACACATGTATATATTCTAGTCTATTTTAGTTTGTCAGTTCAATTGTTTTAATCCCTCTGTGAGACTAATAGACGTTTTTCTTTTTATATTTTAAATTATCTTATCTTATGAAATCCCAAAAAATAAAACACGAGTGCATGTAATGTCCTGCAAAAGGCCAATAAAGTATTTGGGCAGTTGTTTGATTGAAAAGCACTTCCTTGTTCTGGGTAATTTTTGGCTTACTATTTTATATTGTCATTATCTTTTACTGAAAGATCAAAAATCTTGAAGATTAGAGAAGTCCACAACTCTATAGGAGCTCTATAATAATCTTTCTTTATACAGCACCTTTAAACATTACAGTAAAACAATAAAACAGCAGCAACAAAATGAACTGACATCAGACAGAGAGAAGTTTGTGCAAAATTAGTGACAAAAGTTAGAGGCAAAAGGCAAATAAAACAAGGAAACAGATTTAAAAGGTTGTGAAGAACGCAAGAAATAAAAATTAGAATAACTGTAAAGTAAAGTTTTTGATGACATCACTATAATAAAAAAATAAGAAATAAATATGATGGATATAATAGATTTAAAAAAATATCTACGGTAATAAATATAATAAAAAGCCAGTCTATAAAAATGTGTTTTAAGAAGTGATTTCAAAGACAGGTACAGTAGTCGAGTCACGGATCAAGACCAGTTTCAGAAACAAACCCATCAAAAGGTCTCTGTTCTTTTGTACTGTCCCTGTCTCTGTCCCTGTCTCTGTCTCTGTCTGAGTTCAGAGCAGACATTTCTTCAGAGCCGAGTACCAGATTGGCTCGAGTCCGGTCTGTCGGTCATCTGTGGCTCTGTGGGGGCAGCCGTGGCCCGGGACTCACACTGAGACGGAGCCAAAACACGGGCCAGAAACCACCGAGCCGCCTCCTACACCTTCTACACCTTCTACACCTCACACTGGAGATAACACGCTACAATCAGCACAAAACAAACGCCTCACGCTTTTACTGAAGGACAATCAGAGGCTAGAGTTGGAATAGATTTAAAACCACAGAAAACAAGACTGGAGTCTAAAGGAGTCCAGTGTGGTGTTTTTTGCAAAGTCATTCTGGGATAAACAGATAAAATGGTTTAAGCCCAAATAGTTACTTGTAAAAATCAATAATTTGTGAAAAAACAGTCTTTCTGATCCATCTCCTGTTTATTGTAAGGGATTGTAATAGATGAGAACCTCTATTCAGGAACAGAAAACCTTGGACAATCACATGCTCCAAAAAGGAGCGCTCCCATTGGTCGACACTTGTCACATGACCTTCAGGAAGTTTAATAGCTGCAGATAAAGTGTATTTTCAGCTGAATATGTCTTTTAACAGAGAAACAGCTGAAAAAAGAAAAGCATCAACAGAGAAAAGGGAGGCAACGTAAAACACAGATAAATACTGTCAATTCAATCACGTAATGTTTAACGAGGAGGAGATAATTGTCGTCCTGACGCTGAAGTCACAGCTAAGCTAACGCTAAACTCTAAACTTCAGTTTGGTCAAATGGATTAGTATTTTGTGGTTTTATTTTCTAATAAAAGAGAAGCAGGAGAGGTCCCTAGACTGATTTTGGAGGAGAGTGGAGTCTGATACAGGGACAAAAAAAGAATATCAGGAAGTGGAGCTTTAATACCAGTCAGTGGTGCATTAGGTCAGTAATGTTCTTTCAGTCCAGAGGTTTCTGTGCTACTGGAGCTCTTATAATTTGTCCTGTCCATTTTTAATGGCCCAAAATATCAGCCAAAAAGTATGGCCCAAGACTTGAAGTAATTGAGATTGAATCAAAGCTAACACCAAATGTTGTAAAGAAACAATTCTCTTTGTTGTTGTTTTTTATCTTATGAGGCCTTCTGTGTTTGATCAGGACCAGACCAGCCTCAGGACCAGGACTACAGCACATTAAACCCTCTGTGTCTCTGTCTGTGGTCCACACTGGAGACAGCACAGCTCTGGTTGGAGCTAATCATCTCTTTAACCCAACTCCAGAGCTACACTGTGTGGATTATTTCTAAATAAAGCTGTGCAGTGATCCTCTGTGGCTCCGACAACAACAGGTCTGCCTCTGCGCTGTCACCGCTCTCCTCGCTCTCGACGCCACAATAAAAGCCGGCGGAAAGTGTCGGGGAAGAGCTGACGTTCATCACTCCGGCGCGAGGCTTAGCGTAAGAGGCTTGAATAATCAGGATGTAAAGCTGTCGGCCGTGCGCTCACACCTACCACGAGCGCTGACAAACTCCTGCGCGCTTTTAATCAAGGAAAACGCTGAGAGGCACAGGCAGCTTTAGGAGATCTGCTCCTGACATCCACCAAACGGGATTTTTCAGCAAACTCCAAATGTTTTAAAACCGTGAATCATCATAGACTCCACGGTCTGTCGTATGCCTTTAAACAACACAGCACTTGGATCAATATGAGTGTAAATATACATATTATTACAGCAAGGAGCCTCATAATCTGCACAGGGACTCTATCACAGAATGGAAACCAAAAAGGAAAATAAACAAGTGTATGTGTGTAATTTAACATACCTCAGTCAAATAAACAAAGCAAGTCTAAGAGGGAGCTTGACCTCATTCAAACCCTGAAAAGTGAGCAGTGACAAACAACAAACATGGCGTATAAATGAAGGACAGCAGCAGATTGTAGCCTATTATATAAACATTAGCATGCTAACGCTAATACTTCACCATGTTCAACAAAACAAGACCAAATGTTCTGAAAATAACAGAAGGAAGTTTAAGTTTTACGTCACAACGAAATCTGATAAAAGACTAAAACTTAAACCAGGGTTTTTTTTATTTCACATTTCCGAAGTGTAGATAAACACGTCTAATCAGATTATTATTATATGATTACTCCCAGTTATTGCATTATTATAGTCATGTAAATGGGCTCAATAAGACAGGCTGGAGAAGTTTAATTGCCATCAGCACAGAACCCAGAGACAGATGAGAACTCAACAGTGACAGGATTAAACAAAGTCTGGTCCTGATTCTGCAGCGAGACGTTAAAGGCATGAACATCTAGCCTCGAGACTAGACCTGGAGAGGAGTTATGTGCAGGATGATGATCGGTTTGACCAGACTAGGGGCAGAATTATGGAGGTGAGGTAAAAGTGGAGGACACTGAATGAATAACTGTGGAGCCTTGACGGAGAAAACCAACTCAAATTTAGAGTTAAATGCAGTAGATCAAAAATTCTCCAACATTCACTAACTTGTTGTACTCTTGTCTCACTCACAACAAATACTGTAATATAACTTTTGTATTCATGGCTCAGTGCAATACTTTGTCCCAGAGATAGCTTTATTATGTCATTCCTTCATTCCTTTTTCTTTATTACCATGCTCACATACAAGAGTCTCTTTTATTACGGACGCTCCCATTAGTCAACATCAAATCAAATCAATGGCGGCAGAAAATTATGACGGGAGAGAAGGAGGGAGGGAAGCAATGTGTATAAATATCATCAACAAAATAAATAAAATAAAATAAAATAAAATAAAATAAAATAAAATAAAATTAAATTAAATTAAATTAAATTAAATTAAATTAAAACCTTCTGTAGGACAATGGTCAGAACTAAAAAAAATGAAGGTAAGTTGTGAACTTTGGGTGATGAAACGTTATTTAGTGTCTTGTGGTGATGAATTGGTTCAGTTTTATGTTTTATTGTTGAAGGTGAGGTGGAAATAAACAAACATCCTCAGCTAAATGTGACTGTAGGTGTTTGTCTCTGATCTGAATGTGCTCTTGTCGCTCTCAGATCTGATCCCAGTGGAAACTCTGACCCCATCACGAGGCGATAACGTATTAAACCGAAACAAAAGCCGGCTCGTCTCTGAAGCCGGTCCAGTCATAATATTTCCCCGTCACCTCGGCAAATGTCGCGTTTCCAAAGCCCCGCTGCATTAAAGCGGAGTATAAATAACCACCTCCAGCAGCGACCCCACCTCCTCCGCCCAAACCTGCCCCATTGATCTAACCCCCTCCTCGCTTTAACACACTCGTAATTCTCTCCAATAGATTCAACTGGATGTTCAATTTCATCCCGCGCTCTCGTGTTTATGATTTACGGCTGAAGAGGACGGTTTTTTAAGTTTACGGCCGAACGCTGACAGAGAAACGCTCAGCGACAGAGAGAAGAAATGGAGCGGCGTTGTTTTGTTCGGGTTGCTGTAAATGTTGCGTACTTCAACGGATCTGCTTCATTCAAACTTTAAAAGACTCACAAGACTTTCAGCTATTAAACCTCCATTCAGCTTTTTAATATCTTCAGCCATTTTGAAGATAATGCTGTTTAAGTTTTGTGCATTTTTCAGGATTTTTGCAAGTGTCAGATCTAATCCGAACAGTTTGCCACAAAACATTAACGTTTGAGCCTTTTAAACTCCCAACCCTTTTAATTCACCACATTAATTATAAATCAAAATTGTAGATAAATATGTGCTCTTTCAGAAAATATAACTTTCATAACTGTGTGACTTATGGAATTTGAACTGTGAGCCAAAGACTGAGAGGAGATCAGTGAAGCTAACGTTTCCGCTAAAATACATGCATCCAAGAAATCCAAGAATTGTGCTTATTTAGAGCAAAGTCACGCCCAAATTTTAAATTAAATCAACATAACTTTTACATCACAGCATTCGGCAAAGTCTTCTGGTGCTCACAGTGAAGAAAAATTTTGGTGCAACAAGAGAGTTTATTTCTGGTAAAATCTGAATAGTCCATCTATTTCTTGCCATTTTATTTCAATAGCTACCAGCATCTTTTTACAAAATGTGTTAAAATGGTTCAAATACATCTAAAAGGGACCAATATCATGAAGTCCATGGGGTCATAGTCCAAGGATGTGCTGAGGTGAGTGTCATCTTTGATTTAAGGATGGCTTTTAAAAGTAGAGGTCAAAGTCTGGGTCTAGTGGTTCTCGTCTGTATTTGACAAAGGTCTTTCTGGTCAAACAGAGACTCAGTCCTTGAACAAGAGTGGTTCTTCTATTTAGAGTAAAGGCTTCACTTTTTCTCCCAGATGCTGCTTAAAAGCCATAAAAATGCTCAAAACGTTAATAGTTTTTTGAGAAAAGCCTTTCATCATACTTAGCCACTTTTTTTACTATTATTATTATTTATACAGGTCTTTTACCTGATCACTAGTTTCTGAAAAGGTAAAAACACACTGACCCTGCTCTGATCCCAACCTTTATGGAGCGGTCTGAGTCCTGATGACCACTGTTCCTGTAACAAGATATCAACTCCCCACAGATACCATCCTGTTCTTAAAGCTCCAGTCCTTGATTTCTTTTTCTGTCTCTGTCTCAGACTCTCCTCCAAAATCAGTCCAGGGACCTCTCCTGCTTCTCTTTTATATAAAAATAAAACCAGAACAATTTATCTTAAAATACTAATCCATTTGACCAAACTGAAGTTTAGAGTTTAGCGTTAGCTTAGCTGTGACTTCAGCGTCAGGACGACAATTATCTCCTCCTCGTTAAACATTACGTGATTGAATTGACAGTATTTATCTGTGTTTTACGTTGTCTCCCTTTTCTCTGTTGATGCTTTTCTTTTTTCAGCTGTTTCTCTGTTAAAAGACATATTCAGCTGAAAATACACTTTATCTGCAGCTATTAAACTTCCTGGAACGTCATGTGACAAGTGTCGACCAATGGGAGCGCTCCTTTTTGGAGCATGTGATTGTCCAAGGTTTTCTGTTTCTCACCAAACTAAAGTTTAGTGTTTAGCGTTAGCTTAGCGCTTTTCTCTGTTTAGGTTTTTTTTTTCTCTGTACTATTGGTAGCTATTACTTCTTTATTGACGTATTGATTGCATGTTTAAAAACTTGCCTATTCTCTGTTTAATAGTTGAAATTTCTGGCTTTTCTGGTCCATTGCATTGTCCATAGAAACGTCAAAGTAATAAACAACATGGGCTCGTTCCCGCAGTTTTGTGACATAATTCCTCATCCCATCAACCACTTCCTCTTGGCCCTCAGTGAGTGTCAGCGGCCCCCAGCCCCATCGTGTCCCGGGATCAGTGGAGCCAGAGCAGCGTGAGATCCGGAGCTCCTCCAACGAGCCACAAAGCTGCAGCTGCCTGCAGAGAGTGGCTTTATGTGAAGAGGAAGGAGAGGACTGCCCTTTTCAAACCCTGCTGCTCCAGAAGGGCACATTACTGCTGCCTCATGGAAACCACCACAAATACATTTAAATACAACCAAAAACATCACTTTTTGTTGGAAAATGACACAGAATCCTTTGCATAAATGTCATTTTGTGAGGCTAGTTTAAATTAATACCAGTATAGTGTTGTATTGGTGGATGATTCTCAAACTGTGGCGATAAAAGAAAAACAAAACAACATATTTATTTTGGGATTTTTGCTAGTTTACATCAAAATGAACTTCTGGAAAAAATTGGCACATTTTACATTTAATTTTATCATATTAAAACTGTCCTTAAATGTGCTGTTTATATTGTACACGGCTTGTCCTTCGATGAGATTTTCAACATTCAACCCATTCAATTTGACATTCTAAAAAAAAATAATATTAACTTTATATTTTCCCAATAGAATAATGTTAGATGTAATGGAATTTATAAAATGTTTATCACATTCTATAACATGATGGAAATGACATGTTATTTAATTTTAATTTCTTCATAATAAATGCATTTTATTGAATTAATGTTCCCTTTATTTCACTTTATTAAAATCACTAAATATTATCTTTTATTTTTAACCTATAATCAATATTTTGTGTAATTTTCATCACATAAATCAGAAATAATAGCACAATACCAAATACAACTAGACAGTTTTCAAAATTCTGCAGGTTTTGTTAATACTGTTTTATGGAACTGAAAAAAATAAAAATAGGATAAAAATGAGTTATTGAGGCGTGATGGAATTAACACCTTTGAGTTTTGGGAAAATGTGTCAATAATTGAAATAAATTAAGCTCAACAACATCAGAAACTCTTCCTACACAAGATGGAACCTCAACATGTCGATACGTTTTACTACATGAGATGTTTTATGATCAAAAATGGTCAAAAGTGGTTTAAGAAACAAGCAGGCCACAGAGTTTATGGATTGTTTGTGGATTTGAAAAGAAGAAAGAAGGAAAATGTTGCTGGTTTTATCTTTGGATGTGCTGTTATAGACAAAAAAAACCTTGTATATTTCATTTAACGTGTAGAAAATATGTTGCATGAAGTTACATACCCCAATTTATAAATATAAAAGCAGGAAATGTGACGGGTTATAACACACTAATGGATTTAAATCAGCAGCTGCACTAGAGCTTCATGAATATCTTATTGTTACATGCGTTTTTCTACAAGAGCTCAAACAAAGAGTCCATCAGTGAGTGCAGTAAATATATCTGAGCAGCTGGGCTCATGGAAACTCCTTTATTCTTCACTTCCAGCAGCTACAGTTCCTACATACATGTCTCTAATAGTGCTTAACTTACATTAGACTGAAGAAAAATGGCAGCTGTGTCTTGCTTTGAGGGTTATTTATGTTTTTCTTCTGCAGATATTCGAGTATCGACGTCTAATGCGCCGAGCTGTACGTCCGCCTCACGCTCTTCCTGTTCTCGGTAAAAGCGCCTCTACTCTCTCGCTCTGAGCTGCTGCTGCCAGGAAATTTATGGTCCGTGTTAATATTGGACTTGAGCTGGAAGGATTGCTCCATTCAATCAGAGCAGTCAGGCCTCCACTTTGTGCAGTGTCATGGTTTTGTGCAGCAGCCAGTGGACAGTGCTCAGTTAAACACATTTTCACAGAGTGGCTTTAGAAGGGTTTCCATTCACGAAAAGGTGAAAGTGTCCAAAACAATGGTACAGTCCTGTCCCTCTTTCAGGACCAAAACAGTGTAATAAATGGAGGAGCTGTCTGTTATTTAAGAGAAAAACAAGAAAGAAAAAGGTAATAGACAGCTTTTTTTCTAGAAAGCCTCTCTTCAAAAATAAGGTTCTTGTGACAGTACATCTTTACAAAGCTTTTCCTGTTTGTCGTATAAACTCTGGTCTCAAAAATCAGCCTAGGGACCTCTCCTGCTTCTCTTTTATTAAAAAATAAAACCAGACCAGTTTTTCCTCCAAAATACTAATCCATTTGACCAAACTGAAGTTTAGAGTTTAGCGTTAGCTTAGCTGTGACTTCAGCGTCAGGACGACAATTATCTCCTCCTCGTTAAACATTACGTGATTGAATTGACAGTATTTATCTGTGTTTTACGTTGTCTCCCTTTTCTCTGTTGATGCTTTTCTTTTTTCAGCTGTTTCTCTGTTAAAAGACATATTCAGCTGAAAATACACTTTATTAAACTTCCTCATGTGAACGTCATGTGACAAGTGTCGACCAATGGGAGCGCTCCTTTTTTTGTCAAGGTTTTCTGTTCCTGAATAGAGGTTCTCATCTATTACAATCCCTTAGAATAAACAGTAGATGGATCATAAAGACTGTTTTTCCACAAATAATTGCTTTTACAATAAACTATTAGTAGAAAGAAAAAAGAAAGAAAAAATATCAGGTACAGTCTGTTTAACTCATTCAGTTACAAATAATAAACAAGTCTAAAGTGAACTACGTTTTTTCTGCTCCTAATATTTGCATAAAGAGTGAATCCTGTGAGTAATTGTTTGGATGTGGTTGTTGTGAGGTTGAAGCAGAGCGAGCCCTGAGCTGCTCCAGGACACGATGGAGATGATGCAGAGATAGAACAGTGAGCGGAGGTAAGATGATCTGATCAGAGCCGATACAGATGGAAATACACTGACCTCGGGGTTATCAGCCGTGGAGACTCGCCCCAGAGAATTACCGTCACTATTTCACGCAGGACACATAAAAACACTGTCTCTGGTTCAAACATAGCTCCAAGGTTCATATATTTTTAACCAACAATTTTCTGCAACCAAATTCCAAGATATGAAACTGTTCCGTTTTAATTGGTTTTCAATTAAATAAATGTCAATAGGTTTTCAATCCAATGTAAAGTTGTTGTTTTTCAAGTAAAACACAGTACAGTGATTATTGAATGCACAGTTAGTAATAATATTTGTTAGAAAATTAATCATTTTTCCCAAAACGTTTTAAAAAAAATTCACCAGAAAATACAAGAAAGACTTTCATTTTGAGATCTCAGTGTTATTTTCATGACTGTATTGACCCTGCATGTGCAATATACAGTACTTTTTTGTGTCAGAACTGGTGATTTATGAGCTTTTTGGGGGTTAACAGAAAGTTTAAAAAAAACACTGGGCTTTGCAAAAGAAAACTCAAGAGAAAAAAAGTTGTCCAGAGGTTGTTGAAGTCAAAATGTGTCCAGAAATAAAATATCTTGTCAGTTGTTTAACTCTAACAGAAGTAGAAGTTCTCAACGAAATGATTACTTGAGTAAAAACATCAAAGTTTACAGCTTCTTCTACAACAACTTGTCTCTCGTCCTGGGAATCAAACTCAGGACCTTCTGCTGCGACTCTGCCACAAATCTTATCACCAACATTTAAAAAATACTTTACAAATTTTAAAATCTCAAAGTACTTCTTTTTTTTTTGCACTGGAAGTTCATAGAGACATGTTTATGGCCAAAATACCAAGTTTGTAAAATAGGACAAAACAAACTATTAATACAAAAGTCATGTTTGAGTTGAGACCAAACACTGTCTCCACGTCTGATTAAAAAACCTGAGTGTCTCCTCGTTTCCAAAAGCTTTATTCACTGATGCAAAGTTAAAAGTAAACACTCTTTAGATCCTCTCTGTCCTGTGTTTTAGAATTTATTACATACTTTATATTTAATCTTCAAAAAGCAAGCGAAGCCATCACTGAGACAGACACAGCTCCTACCTTTTCTCTCGGAGGCTGCTGGGACGGAGAAGTGAGGAGAGTCAAAGGGTCCTGGGGCGGTCCGGGAGGTGGGGGTCCGGTCCAGGTCTGGGTTTACAGCGGGACGGCGAGGGGGGTAAAGGATGGAGTGGCAGGGAGCAGGGGGGAGACGAACGGCCGTGTGTCCCCGAGACCCCCTCAGTCAGACGGACACAGCGCTCGGAGGCAGCCTGAAGAAGAGCGGTCCCACACACAGACGTCTGTTTAGGTCTGCGCCTCCGGAGAGGACCACCCCGAGCCCCTCCTCCTCAGCCCCCTCCTCCTGCTCGGGACGGCCAATCAGACGCAGCGCACGCGTGTCTGCTCGACCAATCGGAGCAGAGCTGAGAGAGTCGACCGGAGAAACAGAGGAGTCTCTCTACAGTCAGTCTGCCCTGATCTGAGCATGAAAAGAAACAGAAAATAATATTCAATCCCCTTTATTTTCATTCCACCTGATTCTCTTGAACACAAAATAATGCACTGTCTAGACACTGTTTTATAGAAATATAATTTGTCAACAAATGTTTTCCATTTTTTTATGCTTCTTGTTTTCGCAGAGATGTTTTTTTCAGCAGACTGCAGTGTTTTATGGGTGGAAAATAAAAAGTATTATGGTTAGGTACACTAATATGGGTTGCTTTGTTCCGCTTTTCACAAATTAAACTTCATCCACAGCCAAACATTGCAACAATCAGTGTTTAAATTGAAAATATCTCATTAAATGTGTTTTAAAATCAGTTCTCTTCAATCAAAATCTATCTAAGCAAGTTTAAATCTATTTAAAACCAGTTACATTCTAAAGTAAACCACTTAAAATCCAGTGATAACCAATTAAAACTTGTTTAAAACCAGTTAAAGTCCAAGTTAAACCGCTTCAAACCCATTAAAACCTTGTAGTAACAGCTTTTATTTGATTGAAAGCTGTTTATCATCAGAGATTGCAAACTTAAAATCCAGTGAAATCAGTCAAAGTTACCAGTAATTGTTTAAAACCAGTTAAAGTCCAAGTTAAACCACTTCAAACCTATTAAAATCTTGTTTGCAAACTTAAAATCTATTCAATTCCAGTTTAAACCAATCTAAATCGATTTAAAAGCAGTGAAAGTGTGACATAAACAGCTCTAAATGAGATTATGACCAGTTTAAAACATATATAGAAGCTAAATTAAGATGTGTTGATCAAAAGCAGAGCTCAGATGGAGATGGAAAGACTCCAGCTGAAGGCAGAGCTCGGAGTCTGAAGGACAGAGTGATATAGTGCTCTGCAGACATTAGAGTGATTAGATTGTAGGCCACTTAACCCTGCTCCAGTCCAGAGCTGCCAAAAGCCTGGTCCGGACCCACACAGAAGCCTCGAGTCAGCGCACTTTAACGTATTATCACAGACTCACACAGAAACCACTGCTGCTGCTGCTGTGTGTGGGTCGTACTCTGAGAAAACAGCACAAAGACACAAGAAATCAACAAAACTAATGTCTCCAGCTGGGAATAAATCAGTCAGTGGTGTAAGCAAAGTGTGTCTGGATTTATTTCTTAAAACTAGCAAACATTTCCAGTAACTCTTGATTTATTTTAAAGATTGTTCTTATTTCACTGATAGATTAATTTCAAGAGGACAATAGGAATAGTATAATCTCTGTTCTGTTACGTAACAATTGGTGGCTTATTTTGTTAAAAAGCCTATATTAAAAGGTATTTTTGAAAAAACTATGAATACAATGTTTACCAGCAGTATTTCTTATATGACATTATAGTATTACAAGGTTCAAGGCTGTGTACTGCCCATTGTCTCATTTAAACAATATTAATACAGCACCAGCTCACAATAAAGGTCCTTTCAAAGCATTAAAACAAAAAAAAAAACAAAAAAAACCCCACAGATCCTTTGACCTGCAGAAAGACCTGGGTCAAAAGGCTAAATATCCAAATACATGAAAACTGTTAACCAAATAACTACAGCCAAATAATCATGTTAAAATGTCCTAAAGTGGTCTTTATCTCCTCCTCGTTAAACATTACGTGATTGAATTGACAGTATTTATCTGTGTTTTACGTTGTCTCCCTTTTCTCTGTTGATGCTTTTCTTTTTTCAGCTGTTTCTCTGTTAAAAGACATATTCAGCTGAAAATACACTTTATCTGCAGCTATTAAACTTCCTGGAACGTCATGTGACAAGTGTCGACCAATGGGAGCGCTCCTTTTTAAAGCTCTCACTGATTGGTTGAATATCTGTCCAGCTGCATCCAGAAGTGGTTTATTCTGTGTTTGTTGGTTGTGCCTCCTGGAAATCCAAATAGAAAAGTAAAAGACTTATATTTAACCACATTTACCCTCAGCCGTTACTTTCCTTTCCACATTTTCAGATTCATTCTCAGAAGAAGAGAACCCACAGATGAAGAGTGATAGTTCCCTTTGGCGTGTCTTCACAGAGCAGTGGACCTCACCTCCTCTTCCCTTTGTTTCATCCTCAGCTCTGGATCAATGCCGAGCGCAGTTTGATAAATGATCAATGCAGAACTGTCAGCTCCAGGAAAGAAACGCACATCAACCTTTTTTTATTTATTTTTTATTCCTCTATCTGAAGACGGCGAACGCAACTCTGCTTAAAATGTTACATTAAAAAGGCTGAGCTAACGTCAGCACAACGCTCTCGACTTGTGCTGAAGGTGGGTTTTCTCAAAGATGGAGGAATCCTCAGGAGCCGGCAGCTGCTGAGACGAAGGGTTCAGAAAAACAGCAGAAAAAATGTTTCCTTCGAGAAGTTCACAAGCCTCACCTGGAAGTTCACTGACGACAAAACATACATCCAGTTCTGACATAACACTGACTATGAACTGAGGCTAATACTAATTTAGAGTGTACACAGATTTTTTATGAATTTGAATAATAAGTGAAGTCCTGTGAATAACTATGACCATTATTGTGTCTGATCATTTTGTAAAACCAGACCAACTTTTCCTCCAAAATACTAATCCATTTGACCAAACTGAAGTTTAGAGTTTAGCGTTAGCTTAGCTGTGACTTCAGCGTCAGGACGACAATTATCTCCTCCTCGTTAAACATGACGTGATTGAATTGACAGTATTTATCTGTGTTTTACGTTGTCTCCCTTTTCTCTGTTGATGCTTTTCTTTTTTCAGCTGTTTCTCTGTTAAAAGACATATTCAGATGAAAATACACTTTATCTGCAGCTATTAAACTTCCTGGAACGTCATGTGACAAGTGTCGACCAATGGGAGCGCTTCAAGGTTTTCTGTTCCTGAATAGAGGTTCTCATCTGTTACAATCCCTTAGAATAAACACTAGATGGATCATAAAGACTGATTGATTTTACAATAAACTATTTGGGTTTAAACCATTTTCCCAAATAGAACAAAAAATAAAACCATCTTTGAACTCGTCACACTCTGAAGTGACTGTTGGCTGTTTCCAGATGTGTATCGCTGCTGTTGACGGCTGTAGCTGAACAGAAGTCTGAGAGCTGTGCGTGTTGAGTGGGAGAAGAAGAGACATCAAAAATTCATTAGAAAATGGAAGCAGACGTCACATCGGATCTGGAGCCAGTCGCACTGACGACCGCGAGCACTGAGCTGTGAGGTGGAGGCAGACCGGCTCCATCACGACCCGGGACCACCACTGGGTTTGACTCCAACACAAACTCAAACTGAGAACAGGAGGAACAGCCCTGTCACAACAACATCTTCACTGTTTACTGTCAATATGACCTAAATATTCAGTATAAGTGCATGTTAAATACCCCGTTTACTTCTTGTACTAAGAGTGAGTGCATCAGCCATGAATGTTTTAAAATTCTACTCAGGGTTATTCAGTCTTTGGCTTGACACAACGTTATTTAGATTACATCCGTATACTTTAAAGGGAATCCTCAGGAAAACAAACAAACATTCTCTAGGCATCATGGATTTGAATAGTTATTGCATCCTCAGTAATGACTCCCATTACTACAACTGAATCATCGACCAATAACACAAAAGAAAAACATAAATAAGTGAAGTTACTCTTTATTATTTATGGGAAATTCATTCTCTGCATTTAACCCTCCATTGGATCAGTGGAGCCAGATCTATATGTTACTAAAAACACTTTCACACATTCAGTCTGGAGTTATTTTCTGAAGATTGCGGTAGTTTTACTGAGAAGCAGAGGATAATACGTAATTAGCGGACGGAGCTAACACAAAGCTAACAAACAAATGAGCCGAGTCCTTCGCGGTGACGCTGATTATTGCTCTAATATTGACAGTTATTGGAACATGAGCAGCTGAACCAGACAGTTTAAGGTGAAGCTCAAACAGCTGCAGAGGCCAGGCTTCAGCTGCAGACGTCATCAGCTCACCTCGGAGCTACACTTTAAACTCTTCTCACAACAGAGCGCTCTGGACTCGTCACTGAGGTCTCTGAAGGGTCCGGGTGTGAAAGTTGGAGGAGACTTTGTTCACACAATCAGGTCACGAGGCTATGATCGGTGAATGGTGTGGATCTCAGAGAATGTGTGAAAGTGGAAAGTGACAGCAGATTACAGCTTGGTTTTTTTTAATGTTGGTGGAGAAGCTAAAATACTCAAAGAAAACCCTCCTGAGCTCGGGCAGAACACGCACATTTCAAACAGAAAGGCCCCGGAGTCCAACTCAGGACCTTCTCACTCTGAGTTCTCACCTCTTTAAAAGCAGCATTACACTTACGTTTGGTCGTGTAATCTACTTTAAGACATTATATAACTTTGGTTCATAAACAGATGTAACGTCATTATAAATGCAGTAGTTATTCGGTGCTAATTCAACTCTAAACCGTGGTCAGCGTTTTGTGGCGCTGTTCGGAGCAGGAGCAGGTTTGATAACGTGGTCTGAGTCTATCATGAATCCGGGAGTATCCTGAGCAGATAACATCCTGCTCATGAAATATTTACAGACTCAGAGGGAGGAGAAACCGGTGCAAATGCCACTCGATTCACATGGGATTCACAGACGAGAGATAGCTGCACATTATCTATTTAAATGTCAAGAAAATGTGAACACATGCTTTATTAAACTACATTTTCGGAGAATACACGTGTTGAGCTGTAATCAATGGGCCACATGTTGTTGTTAGAGACAGTTTATTAACAATAAGAGTCGGAGGAGGCCTGTTTCTGATGAAGGCTTTGGGATCGGTTCAAGGTGCAACATCACTTTGTGTAAAAAAATAAATAATAATAATAAAGTCATGCATTTTTAACATAGTCATTGATAAAAATACATGACTATTATTTGAATAATTTATGAGCTTCTGTTGGTAAAAAAGAGCAGAACCTGGGCCAATAGAACGTGAGTTTTACCTGAAAAGAAAAGGTAGCTATGGGCCATGAAGAATAAAGAGAAATAAAATACATTAAAACTATACAAGATGATTAGAATAAAAGTTTTTGTTGCATACAATCGTTTAACACAGTGTAACACAGTGTATGACGATGATATTCAGTTTTTCTGTTAAAAAGTTGTTAAAAATGTTTATTTTATTAATAGAATAAGAAGAGAACATTTCACCTGCACAAAGACATAAACAGACTGGATTTAATACAACCCACGACCACAGACGGGACGTCCCACACACATCAGGCTTTAGCAGCATCCTGCAGACCTGGGAACAGAGAGGATGCTGTTGGTGGTTAGTGTCAGAGCTGATGCAAAGGAAAATATGAATAATATGGATGTTTCTCTGCTTTTATTATAGAATATGCCCAGTGACAAAGGTCTGCACGTTCTAACGGCTAATGGCTAAGCTACGAGAAGGAAAACTAATAAACCAGTTCTTTTGGCCTTTTGTTGACTTTACTGGGTTCATAGGGTGAGCTTTTAACAAAAAAATAAAAAATAATAATGATCCAGCCACGTTATTGGACAGTCTTCAGAGAGGCGTTATGTTCCTGTGGAACCTGTTTAATTGAGAGGATGTTTAAGAGAACGCTGGCATAAAACCCCCCCCGGGTTAAGGGAAAAAAAAAAAGTTTGTGAAAGTTCTCATATTTACACAGGATTGGTGTTGGGTGGTGTATATGTATGATTTAATTAATGAGATATGATTAAACCAGGAAATAAGACAATTTTCTTTTCATAAAGTGAAAATGTGTTGTTGATTGTTCTTGGGTTTATTATTGTATAATTTTCTTTAGATTACGTTATATGTGAATGTTGAGTGTGTGTGCATCCTTTGTAAATTATATATGTCTGATTAATGTTGTTAAAAGGTTTGTGTATCAGTAGCTAATGGAATTAAACAAACAACTAGGAACTTAAATTTACAGTAATGTGATGAGTCAAAAAAATAAATAGATCTCATTAAAAAGCAGTGCCAGTTTTGTTTTGACTGTGTTTCATTAGAAAAACGAATGTACCCATGATACACCAGGGCATTAAAAACACATACAGTATATAATTTAACATAGCTTCATGATATTGTCTGTGGTTGAAACACTGTTTGTTCTTGTGAGTCTGCTGCAGCTAAACTCCAGAGAAGTGTGGCGTTAACTCTCTCCCAAAATCGTAATTAAGTCCTGAATATGTGGCTGTCACCTCGTCGTATCATTACTGTCGCCGTATAATCTCCCTCTACTCGGTTATTACTCAGATCCCTCTAAATTTAGCCTGGAGTCGGGCCTCGACGGAGCCAGCTGTGGGTCTGTGCTCCCATCAGCCCGACCCGACGACTTAACGGATAACACAGCGCTCAGCCGCCGAGAAATACATTAACGCAGAAGAGTTGAGTGGACGGGACTGAGTTTGGGCCGAATATAAGCCGTGTCAGTCTCCGGAGGCTGGTTAAATGAAGAGGCTGTGACTACTGTTTATTTATAGGAAAGTATTGCTTTTATAACGAGATGTGACTGTTGCAGCGATAAAGCCTGATTGACTTGTGACATGTGAAGGATTTAAGCTGCGATATGTTTAGGGAGGATCGTATTTCCAGACCTCCAAACTGGAACTCTTACAAACCAATGACAGAAGGAAAAATAATAAGTCGGAAAATGTGTTTTCAGCTTAAAACTACGGTTATTCTAATGTATTATACCAACTAAATAAATAAAACAGCATTAAAGCTCAAACAAAACAGACCATAACCTTCACACATTAGAGGCACATGTTCCGGTTGAATATAAAGACTGTTTATGGGTTAAAAACATGGAAGGACAAATGAATTACAGTAAAAAACAATAAAAAAATTGTAAAATTTGTTTTGCATGATTGGTGTTTGTCTAAATGGAGACAATAGGGACATGAACTGTTCAAAACTGGGACATATGAGTGTTTTTACAGATATTTGTGGGACATTTGACGGGAGGAATTACTTTTGCAAATGTTGAAATTAGAAACGAGAATGGGCTTTGATCTTGTGTTTGGCCGACTCTTTATTTATTTGATCCCGTTCCTAGATATGAAACCCTGAAGCTAAAAACATGTTCCAGGTCAGTTCAGCCCAGGTTCATGAATATTATCAATGATTATATCTCAGGTGTTGCCAGTGGCTGCAGGTGATAAACATATGTGCTACAAATAACTCTGCATATTTACAGTAGAAACATCCAGGCTCCACAAACACTTTCACTTTAACTGTGAAGTGTAGAAATCAGTTACTTCCTGGAACATTTCACATTAACACTGATTTAATCTTATGCATTTTTATTGGAACAAGTCTAGCCTCAGGGTTTCCAGGTCCCTCTGTCCACACTCAGACACAGACTGGAGTTTTCAGACTAAAATAGGGCTTTAAAATGTAAATGAGTTCCATTTAACTCGTGTAGATACTGTAAGACTACACCGTGTATTGAGTCTACAGTGGGTCAAGTCATTCTACATCATTTGTTTCTCATTTAACACAAGTTAGAATCATAAACACGCTCAGTGAACCTGCAGCGGGACGAGGGAGGCACCATCACAAAAATATAATCATATAATCAGTTCAGATATATTTTATGTCTTTGGCAAACTTTAAAAGGCAGAAACAAAGCCGTAAAGTTGTAGTGTCTTATTTAAATACTTATTGTACTGTTTTGTTGCTGTTTAAATAGGAACTCCCTCAAATACATCAGCAAAGAGACCGGTCACAATTTGGAATTAGCACATTTAAGGCACATTTACAGCTGTGGCATTTGTTACAGATGTTCATTAATGTGCATTGTCCCTTTTAAATAAATAAATAAAAATAAATAAAATCACCTGACTTTTCTGAGATACACAGCACTGTGTCACTTTTTGCATCAAAAATGTTTTTAGTAAATTTTACATGACTTATTTGCTGGTTTTATTGAGTTGTGAATGTTTTACTGTATTTTTCTACTTTTCTGTAAATTAAAATAATATAATTCAAAGCCTTTTCCACTCGCCTTAAGTTCTGTCAGACCAATCATTCTCTAAAATAAGACTTTATCCAATGCTGTATTTCTCTAATTGAATATTTATAATGTTGCGCTGCTAATTTTACACTTTTGAAAACATAATTTTGACTGATATGGTTTATTTTGTAACTAAACTAAAACATTTCTGGCTTGATACTTAATATAGGCTCCATATCTGCAGCTTATCTCCTCATATCCACCTCCATTTTCAGAAATCATTTTAAATTAAGCTCCAAATTAGGCCGGCTCTCTTTAAGTCTGTCTAATCTTCTTAATCGAATATCTCCGATCCTTCTTTAAAAGCTGAGATTCGGAGCCGTCCACATCCGTCTCCTCCGACTCATGACCCAGTTTCACTTAAACCCACCGTCGATTTAAGTCCGATTTACATTTTTTCACATATCCATCATGACAGATCCAGGAGGGCTGCATTAATTAGAGAAGAATACTGAGACATAAAGAGACAAACGCTGTGGTTGAAGAGACATTTATTCAGTGCCTGGAAACACTACAGCTTAGTTTTATAGAAAATCCACAGGTTCAGTCTGTTTCTCTGGAGCCAGGTTTGAACAACACTAATAAACAGGACTCATACACAGCTTTATTCACTTTTTCCTGGTTCGGATTTACATTTTGGACAGATTTGACTCAGAGCACTGTGGCGGGACATTGAAGTCACTGTGATTTAATAAATCTAAGGCACTTTTAGAAGTCAAAACTGGTCCTGGTCTGGTTCTTAAGTCGTGTCGTCATTTCGAATCACATCTTCCAAACCACGACTAGTTTATTTGTCTATTTTACTCTTGAGATTGTAAGGAAACTTCTTATTTAATGAAATAATCTGTCTGACCTCTTTCTGCCTCCTTCACCAAGATCAAGCAAAGCCCTGTGAGTCTGGACCTGGACTCGTAAGATTTTAGCAGAGCCCTTTCTCGTATTGAACTCTGAGTCTGGCAGAAGATATAGGACTCCTTTGTGTAGAAATAATACATACAAAAACTCATTCAATCCTCAGTGAGTTAAATGACTGAATGAAACAGAGTAAGTTGTTTGACACTTATAGAATCCTGGACATTGGTGTATTATTTATCTGTTGTCTGATATTTGAATGTATTTGTGCAGATGGCCCCTGCTCGTAGACAAATAATACCTAATGAGGCTTTTCCACTGGTACTACTCGTCTCGACTCGCCACAACTCGCCTCGTTTTCCAAATAGTACCTGGAACCAGAAACTATTTTAGTACCTCATTCCAATCGAGCCGAAACTAAAATGTGACGTCTACAGATGCCGGCTGCTGATTGGCCGAGAGTGTCGAGAGATTTACAAACAAGAATCAACTTAAATCCCAGTGACACACACGACACACTTTAAAACTTAATAACAGCCCGCAGCCTTTTCAACGATGTACTCTGTGCTTTTTATGAACAACAACAGCGAGAAAGCTAACGTTAGCGGAGCCTCAAACCAAACCAAGTCGAGGTGAGTTGTACCGGTGGAAAACCCCATTACTACAAACCATTCATGTTTACCTTCTTTATATTTTTGCAACACATCCACTGAAACCAAACTGAACCAAACCAATCCAGTGGAAACAAGGCTGATGGGAATGTGGAACAAAATGATATAAATCTTCATCAACAACAGACACTAACCAAAGAAAGTACATCACATTTATTTCTAAACTGTGTAGGAGCCCTGGCTTTAACACTGTCTTTATCAGCAGTCTGTCTTCTCTCAGATTAGCACCAAACTAATCACCTCCAGCTCGCTCCCTGATCCTTTATATTCAAATATCTGTCAAAAATAAAGTCGAAATGTGATATATCTGTACAATAAGTTCACTATTAAATCCTAAAGCAGTCCTGGCTCTAGAGTAAGGCACAGTATTCATCGTTCAAAACATTGCTCTGCGCTGTGTAGAATATAAAAAGACTGTATTTTTATTTTTCAAATCCTTTTTTTTCTTGTTCTTACATAACTTCATTGAAAAATAAATATCTATCATTTCCTTAAAATTTAAAATAGTCTTTAAAAGTTCACCGTTTAAACCCACAAAGTCTAAAACAAACTGAAAATACGTGAAAAAAAATTGTCTAAAGTAAAAAAAAAAAGGAATACAACAATTGAAATGAAAACATCTGATAGGAACAAACAATGGACATGTAATATACAGGTTTGTAAAAATGAAAATACGATGTGAGAATGTGCCGGCCTCCGTTTCTGAAGGAAATATGTGCCAATGCCGAAGACGAAGCACCATCTCTTTGGCGTCTGTGGAGGAAGGCTCTCAGTTCATTGGACGCCACCGGGTCACATGACGTCTGGAATAAAACAAGGGCTAGTCTCCGAAATTTAGTGTGTTTACTATAAGACGTGTCCAGGAATTGGTCAAAAATAAAACAGGGAAAATTACACGAGGTTTACAAGAAATCAGCTGGTTATGATTGAAAAGACTGTGCCTGGTATTTTTTATTCTAGTTCAAAAAATGGTTAACTTAAACTAGCTCTAGTTTCCAGAAAAGACCCGAGCATCGAAGACTTTATCATCAGAGTTCTCAAAAAGGAGCGCTCCCATTGGTCGACACTTGTCACATGACGTTCCAGGAAGTTTAATAGCTGCAGATAAAGTGTATTTTCAGCTGAATATGTCTTTTAACAGAGAAACAGCTGAAAAAAGAAAAGCATCAACAGAGAAAAGGGAGGCAACGTAAAACACAGATAAATACTGTCAATTCAATCACGTAATGTTTAACGAGGAGGAGATAATTGTCGTCCTGACGCTGAAGTCACAGCTAAGCTAACGCTAAACTCTAAACTTCAGTTTGGTCAAATGGATTAGTATTTTGTGTTTTATTTTTTTAATAAAAGAGAAGCAGGAGAGGTCCCTTCTTTTGGAGGAGAGTGGAGTCAGACTTGGACAAGAAAAGAAAACCAGGGAGCTTTAAGAAAAGAGAGCGGGGCTTTGTACTTTCCACTTTATTTTCACCTGCTGAGTTTGTCTACAAATCTCTTATTGGTGTCAGACCACAGTTTTTTCAGTGCTTTCGGATCCAGCAATGAATGGTCATTTAAACCTGACTCTTAATGTTCACTAAAATGGTTTAAAAGGCTTTTATCCTGATGTAGTTTGCTGTTGTTTTTGCCTCTTGTCTGTTGCGTTAATGATTTACGTTATTGTGTTGCAGCCACTTTATTGTGAATGAACTGCACTGTAGAAAACCTTGCCATGTCATGCCTTGAATAATTCTAAAATATTGTCTAAAGTAAAGAGTATATTCTCACCAAAGCCACTACTGTGCACTATTTAACCAACATACACTCTTATCCATGTCTTTTCTAATGTAAACATTGTGTAATTTTTAAATGGAAATGTAAAATGAAACCTGGAAACTGCTCATAGTAACACACACTTTCAGAGACTGGTCTGGCCCTGGATCATCAGCGTCGGGAGGAACTTATTTCTTGGAGAGTGACGTGAAGGCGTTCTCGATGCAGAGGACGATGTAGGACCCGGAGCAGGAGCTGGACGTCTGCTGCAGGAGGAGCCCGCTGCCGAGCGCCGAGGCCAGGCCGCTGACGGCGCGCTCGCCCGCTCGCCACGTCTCGCAGTAATTATCCGTCTGACGATGGCCTTTGAGGCTCGAGCCGTGCCACACCATCTTCTCCGGCCTGAGCACAACACACAGACGAGAGCTGGGCTTGAGCTGGATCTCTATTAGATTTATTTACTTTAATCTATTTTATTGTTTTTTACTTGTTTTTCTGTCTTGTTTGATTTGTTTTTTTAGGGAATTGATTTGAACAAAGTAAAAAATTAATTGCAAATCTAATCACAATTAATCAGGATAACTTCTAATAAAACACTGAATCTTCAATTTAACAGAAGGTAATTGACTTTATTTTGAATCATTTAATTTTAACTTAACTGCCAGACTTTAACGTTTGTATAACATGTAAATTGTAATAAGTTTAACAGAAAAGTATTCATTTATAGATTGTTCAGAGTCACTATGACCGTCCAGTTTATGAATGCAACAATGATGTGACAAATAACTAAAAAATAACCTTTATAAAATAAAGTAACTTAAAGTGCTTTACCAATACATTCACGTTGTGCTTCAGAACTTTGACTATTTGAAATGTAAAAGTTAAAAGTAACTCACCAAGCGCTGTCCCTGAGAATATCCCGACCGTCAAACGAGTAAATTGGCACATTCTCCTTTATTTTATTGGAGTTGTCCCCAAAGATGGACTCCCAGTTCTCGAACAACACTTGGCCCTGAAGAAAAGACGACATATGTTTAGAGAAACAGTGTTGATCATAGGTGAAGCTTTAGTGGACACACAGAGGTGAGTTTTACCTTGAGGTTGACGATGCGGAAGCTGTCGCGGTCCGACCGGCGGACGATGGTGTACAAGTCCTGGAGTTTGGACGAAAGGAAGGCCCTGAAGGTGCCTTTGAGGCCCACGGCTCGAGCCTGTTGGAAACACAGGAAGTCTGCTCCTCTGATGCCTCGCATGTTTCCGGACTGAGGGGCGTTCAGGGCGATCAGGTGCAGCTGAGGACGAAGGTGTGAGGAGTTAGACTCAGAAGGAAGAGTTCTGTATTTTGAAACTGTTGTTGGCCTCTGTCGGTGCATTAACATCTTTCAGCGCTTTAACTAAATAAATTGAGTCCGTGGGACACAAAAAAATGTGTTTTTTAATGTGTTTTCAACGGCTGCCATGAAAACGTTAAGAGATTTTAACACCAGGGGGAAAAAAAACAGAAATCACATTGCAACCGTTTTTTCTTAAGCATATGAAAGAGTTCATGTAAAATAATGAAAAAATAAACCTGAAAATTACAAAAAATACACAACCTGGACAAATTTTATGTCATTTGCATCAACACAGACAAAGTTATGTAAAATATAAAATTTAAAAAACACAAAAAAATGTCCAGGACCAGGTGGGTTTAACACAAATGTAATCATTTCTAAGCTTCCAGTGTGAAGCCTGTATTAGTGTGTTGTACTCACTCCGGACGCTGCCGTCTCCAGGTGGGGGTTGGGGTACGGGTTAGGGTGGGGGTTGGGGTACGGGTTTGGGTTGGGGTACGGGTGGGGGTTGGGGCGTCTCTGGGGGGTGACGGGGTAGCGGTTCTCCGTGTGCTGCGTGGCCAGGCTGCTGTCGGTCTGTCCCGTGTGTCTGGGGTCGGGGAACCTGGGGTCGTACTGCGGGGGGTATCTGGGGTCGACGGGTTTGTGAGGAGGGGGCTCGATGGGACGGATCACGGAGCCGCTCTCGGAGTAATGCCCCGCTCCGTTGTTCTGGGACTGGTCCTGGGACTGAGGGTAGACGACGACGGGAGGGGGCTGCACCTCGGCCACCTCGTTCTCCAGGTCTCTGAAGAACGGGCTGTACTCGCCGAGCTGGGACCAAACAGGACGAAAACATTTAACCTCCACATCATCCTCTTGATGCACACACAAGTTATTTTTAGTTGAGGTATCCTGTATTTTGGCAGCTGTAGCTTGTGATTAACAGGGATTTTATCATTTTATATTTATAGTTCATTCAGATTCTGTATTATTATAACCTGTCATGTCATGTAGATACATAACAAAATTTAGTGTTTTGCATTTTTCCTCCTTTTGAACTTTACACTTTCTTTGTTGAGAGCTCATCTGTTACTGAGTTGTTCAAGCATCAACAGAGAAAAGGGAGGCAACGTAAAACACAGATAAATACTGTCAATTCAATCACGTAATGTTTAACGAGGAGGAGATAATTGTCGTCCTGACGCTGAAGTCACAGCTAAGCTAACGCTAAACTCTAAACTTCAGTTTGGTCAAATGGATTAGTATTTTGTGGTTTTATTTTTTAATAAAAGAGAAGCTGCTTTTGGAGGAGAGTGGAGTCTGAGACAGGAACAAGAAAAGAAAATCAGCGAGTGGAGCTTTAATGGTCTCTCATAAACCCACTTTTATCAATATATTTGATGTTAACATTAAGCTAAATGGCTCTGAAATAGACTTTATGTCCAGCTACACAGAGCTGTTCATCAATTTAAGCCCGTTTCTGCTTCACATGCTTCGGTCAGCACTTGTACTGACACTGATATCAATAGAGAAATATAACTTTTATGATGATAAGAATAGTATCGGTGATATATTGTACAATTATTTTCAGATATTAGGGTCGGGAGGAGTCAGAGTAACGCACCAGGACTTGTCGTAGTCCGTCTCTCACTCTCAGATACAGGTCTGCTTTGTCGATGATGTAGATGAGACTTCCCTCGGGCTGACGTCGGGCCGTGGCGATCATCGTTTGGTAGGAATTCAAAACTGTCACCTGGAAACAAACCAAGCACGTATAACTCTTAACTGTGATCGTATTTACACAAAATACCGACTCAAATGTGAACTGAAAACAGGCAGCATGTTTAGTGCTGATGATGATGAGGTGACCTACCCCAGAGGAGAGTCCAGGAGTTCCAGGAGGACCGGGAGGACCAGGAGGACCAGGGATAGTGACCGCTGCAGACCAAACAAAGGCCTGTTAGTTCAGTGCTCAGTTTATTCACAGAAAGAAGCATCTGTGTGAGAAGTCTGCACCAAAGAGACTAGTCTTTAATCAGTTGTACATTAATAATACAGCAAGGAGTGGCTTATTGAGTTTAGATTTACTTTAAAAATCAATTTGTTTTGGGCTCATTTCAGGAAAGTCAGTAAAATGTGGAACTGATGAAATACTATTGATCCCAACTCTCAGAGATGTTCCATGAACCTGCAGCAGGACGAGGGAGGAGCAGAAAAGTATCATATCTTCCAGAGTAAACTCCACATCTTTATTGTATATCTTTCTTCTGGTTTTCTGTCCCAACATGACCTTGTTTAGTGGCCGATGTGTGAACAGTAACACACTTTAATTGTTTTTGCTGATTATGGACCGGAGTTAGTGTTAATCTCAATGATCTCCTTCAAATAAAAAAAGATGCTTATGAAGGCTTTAATTCCTGATGCCTCTAAACTCAGACTCACGCTGGTACGATCCCGGGACTGCAGATCCTGGAAGTCCTGGAGGCCCGGGTGGACCTGGAGGACCGGGACGACCGTCATAACCGACACCTGGGAGTCCGGGGGGTCCCTGAGGTCCTGGGGGTCCCGTCACAGAGTCTCCCTTTGGCCCCTGAAGACAGAGAAGAGCTGAGATGTTAATGACTGTCTGTAGTAGCTTTTCAATAAAGAGATTGAAAAATAATAGCATTAACTCCTCCTCTTGGACAGATCACTGAGAGTAAGCTACTTGTGTGATGCTGCATTCACATGTGCTTCGTAAAACTCAGCGCTAGAGGTTTAGGAAAACATTTATGCACCTCTTTAACATTTAATTTCAGGGGATTTTACAAACTCAAATGTACTTGTACTGTTAAAGCCAATGTAAATGTCAAAGTACCTCCTTTTAAATCTACTTAAGAACAGTAACAGAGTATTTTTACTTCCTTACGCTCCACCAGAGTTATCTTAAACTCACAGGTAAACCAGGTTTTCCAGGTGATCCAGGTGGTCCTTGCAGCACATATTGAGAATCATAACTTCCACCTCCAGGTTCTCCCTTTTCTCCTTTCACCCCAGGCTCTCCTCGTCCTCCCTTAAACTCATTCTGCGAAAACACAACAAACCTATGACCTCAAAACGTTTAAACCAGCTTCAAGCAGCATTTGACCCGCATTAAATGTCTTGAAAAGGGTTTACTGCTAATTTACTTCACTTTACAAATGATTTATCCTAGATTCTGGTCATAGATTTGGGAATAAACACATTTAACTCCAGCTTTAAATCAGATGACTCATCAGAAACTTACCAGATATGAGTAAATGTCAAAATTGGAGCTTGTTCCTGCAAATAACACAGTACTCAGTGAGTAATGAGTAATGATATACGCAAAAACAAACATCTGAGTGAGTTCATGTATAAATGTTGGAGCTGTTCATGGGTCGTACCTGGGATTCCTGGAAGACCACGCTCGCCCTGATCTCCTTTATCTCCTTTCGGACCTAAAATAACATTAATCATTTGTTTAATTTAAATTTTCAACAAAAGACAAATAAAACATTAATAAATTCATATTTTTGGTTTTAAATTATCTGGATCTAAGCTCTGTTGTATACAGCACAAGCTTCACAAAGAGCCATGTTTTCTCCAAATTAAAATACTGCGACTGCAAATGTCCTGTTTTATTCGGACAAAGGCTATCATTTTGACTTTCTGTATTGTCCTGTACATTAATACTAGTGTTAGACTGAGGTGGTACCTGGGTAATTCCTTGTGTTGTCGTCATAACGCTGTGGAAAAAACGAGAAAACAGAACACAGTTAAGAGGTTATTGCTTTTTTTTCAACACTTTACCAGATTCAAACCCATTTAAAGCTCCACTCCCTGGTTTTCTTTTTTTGTCCCTGTTTCCTCCAAAATACTAATCCATTTGACCAAACTGAAGTTTAGAGTTTAGCGTTAGCTTAGCTGTGACTTCAGCGTCAGGACGACAATTATCTCCTCCTCGTTAAACATTACGTGATTGAATTGACAGTATTTATCTGTGTTTTACGTTGCCTCCCTTTTCTCTGTTGATGCTTTTCTTTTTTCATAAACAGTAGATGGATCATAAAGAAATAAGAAAATATCAGGTACAGCTGGGTTTAAACGAGGTGAGTGTTTGTGTTTGTAGCTACAGTATATTACTCACATTGAAGCGGTCGTAGGGATGAGCTGGTCCAGGGGGTCCGGGGGGTCCTGGTGGTCCTGGGGGCCCCTGGTGTGAGAACATGATTGTTATCCACTGTTTGTTGGATTTGAATAGATTTAAGTTGTGGAACAAAGTAGAGATATATTTTTTACTTCTGTAACATGACAATGAAAAGAACCAGTCTATAGTACGCAACCGTAAAAAATACAACAATAACAAAACCTACAGACGTAGACCAAAGAAATCCAGTGCATTTATGTTGGTTCAGTTCAACCATCTGGGTTTTAAAGTGCATGAGAGCCACCAGTCTGTTCAATTTGAGCTGTTTTTGAATATTACTCCATTTGTGACGGACGTATCGGCCCATTGTGTGATTTTTATATTCCAATCTACTGTTTCATAAATGGCTTCTACAACTTTCACTTTGTTTTTCCCCTTTACTTAAGCTCTTTCTTGAGACCTTTGTTGAGTTTTTGACCTTATTTGCTATTTTAATCGACAGTGATCATTCATTGTGTTTCATTGAGTTTTAGAATCATTCAGTTTCTTTTCTCTGAATTTAAACCTGAAAGACTTTCCCAAACACAGAAAGCTTGTTAAAGTTATACTCACAGGATATCCAAACCCAGCTCCAGAGGCAGATTCTCCTTTCTCTCCTTTATATCCGTTCACTCCGGGTCGACCCTGAAACAAAAACAGCATCAGCTCAAAAAAATCATCTTAAAAAACATATTCTTCAGACAAACGGATGTGGGAAAGACTTACAGGTCGTCCAGGCATTCCTATTTCACCCTTTATTCCCTGAGGACCCTGTGGACCCTTTTAAAAAACAAGAAAAACACAACAGATATAACACTGAAACAGAGAAATTCAATTATTTTAAAAAGATAAGTGTTTACGTACAGAAGGCCCCACAGGTCCAACAGGTCCCCTCTCGCCCTGGAGTTCACAACAGAAAAGAAAAACATAACTAGTACCATTTATTTTTGTTTGTTTTGCAAGAGGTCTATTCAAAATATTCAGATAAAAGACACATTAAACACTTTCTATTAAGCTTCTTCATCAAGACTAAAAGTATAATGTAGTGAACACCAGAGACTGACCTTTTGCCCTGAGAGTCCGTCCAGACGCAGAAAACTACCGTCAGGTCCGACAAAAACTCCTGGTTCACCTTTTTCTCCCTGAAACAAACAAACAATAAGAGCAGGACTGTCCTCGTGATGGATTATAATGAGACTTTTAAATTCACGGCCAAAAACAAAGCCATCGAGATGAGTCCATTCATCAACAGGAGGAGGGTTTGTTACCTTTGCTCCGTATCCTGGAAGTCCAGGTTCACCTCGCTCTCCTTTAGGTCCCATCGGGCCCTGAAGGGAACAGGTGCATTCATTTATCGTTAAACACTCAAAGTTAAATATTAACACTCATTTTTACCCTGAACAGCTGCAGTTGTCAACATAATAAAATAAACAGTAGAAGATCAATGTAGGAGCCTGTTTAATCTGAAGCTAATGTAGAGCGCTAAATGCTAAAAGCTCCATCAGGACGACAATTATCTCCTCCTCGTTAAACATTACGTGACTGAATTGACAGTATTTATCTGTGTTTTACGTTGCCTCCCTTTTCTCTGTTGATGCTTTTCTTTTTTCAGCTGTTTCTCTGTTAAAAGACATATTCAGCTGAAAATACACTTTATCTGCAGCTATTAAACTTCCTGGAACGTCATGTGACAAGTGTCGACCAATGGGAGCGCTCCTTTTTGGAACATGTGACTTTGTGACCAATTAAGACATTTCAGTCACATGATTAGATCCTTGTTATATTTATGTTTCTTAGAGTAACACTTTTGATAAATGCATTGTAATATTTGTCAGAAAATAACCTTATCAGAGCGGCCAATAAATGAGACGGGAAACAGGAATATAACAGGAAATAGTGAGTCTCATATAATGCAGTCTTATAAACATATTTCTTATATTAGTCCTACATACATGTTTTTATGAGAGTATAAATACTTACGGGGAATCCAGCCTGACCGGGCAAACCAGGTCCACCCTGCAACAAAACACATACAGTATTGAATTTCATACATTTACTCAATACTACTCCATCTCTTGAACCAAGCTTTAAGAAATAATACGCAGAATTTTATCAAAAAGCTGCGACAAACTTAAAATTTGAAGATACATTCACCTACTCTTTCAGTTTTTATGAATATAGTGCATATAATCACTCACCTGAGTCCCTGCTCCGCCAGAAATGTGGTCGAACTGTGAAGATAAAGCAGAGTCTGTTACTGAATGTTGTGCTGCAGTTTTAAGCCTGTCTCTGTTTGTGGTGAATACTTACGGAGCCTGGAGGCTGGTAGATGATCTGTCCTGGAGGTCCGGGGGGTCCTGGAGGTCCCGGGAGTCCGGTTCCATCTCGGCCTGATTCACCCTAAAACGAGACAAGAAAAGGTAAGACAACAATCTAAACTCAGACTAGATTTATCAAATCTATACTTACTCTCTCTCCTTTGTCTCCTCTGTCTCCTTTAGGCCCCTGTTGGATCGAAGAACGAGAGAAAACACAGTGACTTTAAATACAAACGTAACTAAATGCTCCTCAATAACAACTTATGAAACTAAAGTGATACGAGACCCTCCCTTCATTTTGTTGAAATGACAATTCACCCCAAAATACACAACCTGGACACATTTTATGGCATTTCCATGAACACAGAGTACTTGTTTATATGTAATGTACACTTTGGTGTTGAATAAAGGCGTTGAGAACACGGGACCTGAGGCAGGTTACATGTATGTTATTGTGTGTTGTACCTGAGGTCCTGGGAACCCGTCCAGACCCGGCTGACCGTCTCGACCCTGTGGCCCCTCGCTGCCCTTCGACCCCTGTAGACCGGGCAGACCTGGTTTTCCCTGAACACAACACAGTATTTAAAGATACATGAAGGATTTTGCAGATATAATGAATTGATTTCTTTCATTAGTTACTTACAGGAAGTCCAGGGAAACCAGGAGGACCCTGAAAACACACAGTTATACCATTAGTAATTAGATAAATAGTATAAAAACATTACCCTTTATATTTTAGTGACTAATCTATTGTAGATAAGGATTAGATGACTACATTATGACTAAAACTAAAGTTACAGTCAGTCAGTTACAGTCTTAAGCTAAATTCAGTGTAAATCATATATAAACTGTGATGTGTTTGGTGGAAATAGGCCTTTATGATGTTTTTTATTTGTGAACTGTTCAGACCTGTCGTCCGTCTGGTCCTCTCACTCCTGGAAGACCGTTCACAAATCCTCCACCAGAACCCTCCATGTCGTCCTTAAAACATCACCAAAGAGAAAACACACAAGATACAACGAGTCAAATACAAGAAAACATGTCTGTTGGGACATTTACAGACAGACTCTATTGTGAACTCACAAATCCGACTCTGTAACTGGGTCCGGGAGGTCCGGGGGGTCCAGGGGGCCCCACTGGTCCCATCGGTCCAGGGAGTCCAGCCAGTCCAGACTCTCCAGGACGTCCAGGTGAACCAGGCTCACCTCGATCTCCCTGGAACAGAGTTAACAGGAACTCTCAAGACTTCGGCCACATCCACACTAACACGAGTTAATTTAAATACATCAATCAATCAAACTTTATTTATACAGCACTTTTCAGACAAATCAATGCAATCTGATTAAAATAGAAAAGAGTAAAATAGATTTCTGATAAACTGTTCACGATAATATCATGACACAGTGATTCTGCAGACATTAATATAAAAGAAATCATAATAAATATGTAAATAAAGAGGAAAGATAGACCTAAGTGGATTATTATTTGCTTTGCAGAGTCATATTAAAATAATTAAACCAAACTTCCTTGTCTATGTCTCATTCTTTGTTGGTTGTAAAAGATAAAATTCATTAAAAATCATTTGTATTTTCTCAAAAGTGTGAACGTGATGTAAAAAAAACTGCAAAAGGCTTACTTTTAAGAATGAAAATGCAGTAGTCTGATGGTATAAAGTGTATAAAGTAAGTGCACTTGTTTGTTCATGTTAAATGTTTTGATATTGTCATAGATCAGAGACACTCATCAACTTGTGATGGATCTGAGGCAAGTTACAAAGTGGAAAGGTTCACAAAAGGTGAGCCCAACACACTCCAGAGTTACCTTCACCTGGAGAAGCTCAGGAGAAGAAGAAGTGGACAGAGACTGAGGAAGAAGGTTTGACAGAAAGAAAAGGAGGGAGGAGTCTGGCTGGAGAAAAGAGTGTCTGAGTTTCACTTTGTTTCACTTTTTTCTCTTCGTGTTTTTCTGTTTCGTGCTGTTTCTGAGTAAACGGACGTATCAGAGCTGGAATAGACACTTTCTGTTTCTTTAGTCATTACTTCCTTTTTGACATCTTTTCAGGAGTGACTGTGATTGGCCAAAGCTCCCAATATAAACCTTCTCATTTCTTAAACTCTTTTATAATATAGACTTAGGGTTTATTCCAGTTATAATACACTGATTGAGAGATTAGTTTAACTTCACTACAAGAAGTACGAACTTAACTGAGTCTGAGATGCAGAAATCACGTCAAATTTAGTGAATTTAGGTAAAAATATTGGAATAATCCAAACTCACCTTTGGTCCAGAAGCTCCTCGAAGACCCAGATCTCCAGAGTCTCCCTGAAGCAACGACAATTATTCAATCAAAACGATGAGGTGTGGAAATGACAAGACACAAAGTGAGTCCTGTTATGAATCACTGGCTTTACCTTTTCTCCCTTTGGCCCTGGAGTTCCCGGGCGGCCGTCAGTACCAGGAAGACCAGGTAAACCCTGGACAAGATTAGGTTTGAGTTTCTATCATTGGGTTCGACTGATAAACACATAAACACACACTTACACGCTGACCGGGCGCTCCGTCTTTTCCTGCGGGTCCAAAAGCCCCAGAGCTCAGAGCGGTGCCAGAAGACGAGGGACTCAGAGGACCGGGGGGACCGGGAGGACCTGGAGGCCCGGGTGGTCCCTGGAGGAGGAGAAAGACAATATTAAACAGAGCGAGGACAACAGCAGCAAACTCCACATCAGTTTTAGTAAAGACTCAAATGATTGAACTGTTCTCACCCGAAAAGTCTCCAAATCAGGGAAACCAGAGCCCTCCATGTCCACGAAGGTCTGAAATAAAACCAAGAAATATCAGCAAAACTATCTGAGTTCTAGACATTCTCAGCTTCACTCTCTTCATACAGTGTTTGTTAAATCTAAACCAAAACAAGACAAACCAAACAGGTTCAGCTCTGATTTCAGAAAGATTTGACATTTTTTAATCTTTGTTCCTTTTTGGAGCATTTCTCAAACTCAAACAATCACTGAACAATAAAACGATTAAGAACATGAAAAAAGCTACAAGGGTGAACAGATCCTTATCCATTACTTTAAAATGTGACAGATTGAACTCACTGATCTGGATCCTGGGCCTGGGGGTCCTGGGGGGCCGGGGGCTCCTCTGGGTCCGGGTTGGCCTTCTCCTCGATCTCCCTGGAACAAAACAAACATTCACCAATGCATCCAATCCATCCAAAACCTGTTTTAAACCAAATTTAACAAAAACCTGCTGAAAACCTGTTCAAATCTGTCTAAAACCTGTTCAAATCTGAGTAAAACCTGTTCAAATCCATCTAAAACCTTTCTCAGACACCACTGGTCTACGTGGATTATATCCTACCTTCTCTCCTTTGGGGCCGGTGTCTCCTGGGGTCCCGGGGAAACCTGGGGGTCCTTCAGGGCCCTGTCACAGAGAAGATACAGTATTTTATTCTATCATTTCGAAGGCTTTATGATGTAAAGATATATAAATGTAAACAACAACTTACAGTTTTTCCATCTTCACCAGGATCACCCTGAAAACGATAAGAGTTTGTTAGATTTAACCACTTTTACCACTTGGTCATTTACTAAGAAAATAAATCCATCAATCCATCAATTTAAGTTTAACTGTCACTGACGATTAATTCTAGGTTAACATCAGAGATCTGGTCCAGCTCCAGTCCCACTACGTCATATTTATACAGCAGTAGCTCTATCTCTGTCACCATTATCTGGTGTTACTCTTTAGTTTACAGTAACAAGTGTCAAAGTAGATTTCAAAGTGCATTATTAAACTGATGGGACTGACTGGTTCTCCGTCGGTTCCCGGTGCTCCCTGGGCTCCGGGGGATCCAGGAGGTCCCGGGGGTCCTCGAGGTCCTGGGACAGTGGAGACTACTTTTCCATCATTGTTGAGAGAGAACTCAGCGGCAGGTCCTGGGGGTCCGGCAGGTCCAGCCGGGCCAAGGGGACCGGGCTCTCCCTTCGGTCCCTGGTATCCAAAACCAGCACTGCCCTGGAGTCAGACAAACAGCAGAGATACTTAGACAACAGATAAACTTAAATAATTTATATAATAAATAATAATAATAAAATAAATAAATAAATAAATAAACAAAGAGTGAAGCTGTCCTGACTCACCTTCGATCCCTTCTCGCCTGGTTCTCCCTGAAAATAAACAGAAATACTTTAGAGTCATGAGATGGTTTCAAATCTAGTCAGAGTTCGGGACTTGAGTCTTGAGTCAGTCTAGACTTGTAACTGGACTTGGACTTGAACCAAAGACTCAGACTTCACTTGGACTTGAACCAGACTCAGACTTCACTTGGACTTGAACCAGACTCAGACTTCACTTGGACTTGAACCAAAGACTCAGACTTCACTTGGACTTGAACCAGACTCAGACTTCACTTGGCCTTGAACCAAAGACTCAGACTTCACTTGGACTTGAACCAGAGTCTGAGTTTTCTTTTGGTTTACTTGAACCAAAGACTCAGACTTCACTTGGACTTGAACCAAAGACTCAGACTTCACTTGGACTTGAACCAAAGACTCAGACTTCACTTGGACTTGAACCAAAGACTCAGACTTCACTTGGACTTGAACCAGACTCAGACTTCACTTGGACTTGAACCAAAGACTCAGCCTTCACTTGACTTGAACCAAGACTCAGACTTCACTTGGACTTGAACCAGACTCACTTGGACTTGAACCAGACTCACTTGGACTTGAGTCTCTGAAAAGACTTGATGTTTCTCCAAAGATTAAAAGAATATTATTAGAAACAGTTCATTTTCTTCAATAGTTTGACAGATTACACAGAGTTAAGTGTTACTCTCATGACGCTGCCTTCAAATGCTCTCTGTAAAACTCAGCGCTACAGGACTTTACAACCAAAGAACAAAAAGCAGACACACATTGAACATCACTGACTCCAAAGAATAGAAAAAAATCATTATGACAACACTTTTTAGACTAAATATTCTGTAGAAATACAAGCACGTGTCAATTTAACTTACTTTATATTTTTTGTTAAATAAATACAGATTTAAAAACATAATATTAGTGTTGAAAAGACTCGAAAGGACTTGAAAGAAACCTTTAAGTATAGACTTTGGACTTGACTCAGGACGTGAAAACAAAGACTAGAGACTTACTTGTGACTTAGTTCTCATTCCTGAATCTAGTCATCGTTGAAAGAGTCTGGAAGGTGTTAATAAAAAATCTAACTAGTTTTGGTCCTGGTTAAGTCTTGACTAAAGTTAACAATAATAACAAAGCAGCAGTGTCTTCTGTAACGAACTAACGTCGGACCTTTTCTCCGCGGGCCCCTCCTCGAGCGCTGCCTGATCCCGGTTCTCCCTTCGGCCCAAAAGGTCCTCGCTCTCCTTTCTCTCCTCTGTCGCCTCGGTCACCTTTCTCTCCTCTGGGCCCCGCGGATCCTAAAACAATGACACGGGACAGAGTCGTTAAATCCCTGTGAAAACCAGGCTCCGGATGATTAACGACCCACAACAACAACAGCAGCAGCAGCAAAAGAGGCGAGGTTTTCCCAAAAGAAGAGACAGGAGCAAAAAGAAATGGCACTGCATTCAGAGGCAGTTAAGTCTTAGAATAAAACAAAGGAAATATCTTTAAATGAACAACACAAAATGGTTTAAACCCAAATAATATTTTGTAAAAGCAATCATTTGTAAAAACAGTCTTTCTGATCCATCTAGTGTTTATTCTAAGGGATTGTAATAGATGAGAACCTCTATTCAGGAACAGAAAACCTTGGACAATCACATGCTCCAAAAAGGAGCGCTCCCATTGGTCGACACTTGTCACATGACGTTCCAGGAAGTTTAATAGCTGCAGATAAAGTGTATTTTCAGCTGAATATGTCTTTTAACAGAGAAACAGCTGAAAAAAGAAAAGCATCAACAGAGAAAAGGGAGACAACGTAAAACACAGATAAATACTGTCAATTCAATCACGTAATGTTTAACGAGGAGGAGATAATTGTCGTCCTGACGCTGAAGTCACAGCTAAGCTAACGCTAAACTCTAAACTTCAGTTTGGTCAAATGGATTAGTATTTTGGAGGAAAAACTGGTCTGGTTTTATTTTTTTTAGTGAAAGAGAAGCTGTGTTGTTGATGCTGATTTCACTCTGTTGTAGGAACAAAAACAGAAACTAAACTTCCACTGGGTTTTATGGAGCTGTAATTACCTCCAGAAATGCATATTATTTAATGGGTCATAGTTTTTTTTTTACTTCTAAAATTAACATATGGAAATTTCAATAACTTCTTAACTTCCTGAGTACAGTCCATCTTTTTGTTGTGCAGGAGTTGTCCAGTAGAGGGCAGTGTTTAGAATAAGGAAAGAAAACATTTGAATAGCTGTCGACTGTAGTGACCTTTTTGAATAAAAGGGTCTGAGATGGAACTGCATGCTCCATCTTTATCCAAACTCAGACTGTGACCTGATGTAACCCAAGACCCTTCATGTTCCCCTGTCCCCAGCACATTCTTCTCCAACAAAAGGACAAGCAGCAGAAGTGTTCTTAACTCAAGTAAAAAGAGCAGCTTGAGTCTCACTTGTCCAGAACCAGAGCAGAGCCATGCATCAGTTCAACAAAAGGCCCACAGAGTGAAACCTGGACGTGTCCTGGACTCACCTGGGGCTCCGGGAAGCCCCGGCCGCGACTCGACTAAAGACACGTGTCGAGTCTCAGAGGCTGAGTGTAGAAAAACACAGTGGGATTAAACCAGATGATCATAACTCTGTTCAGTCTGTGTTTAGTTAAAGCCACAGATGCATCAGCGAGGGCAAAAAAGGAGGGTTCTGGAGACTTTTATTGCCTCTTAACATGATATTTTAGCTTTATTACCGCTTTAAATGACTCTAAATCCTCTGTTTTTGTCTTTTGGGTAAAAAAATACACAAATCTGCACTGAGACCTGTCTGAGTCTATGTTTCAGATCAAAGAAGGATGACTTCTACTCTGTGCTACACTGCTGGGAAAAAGTATTTGCCCCCTTCCCGATTCCTTATTTTTTGTACATTTGTCACACTTCACTGTTTCAGATCAAACTAATTTAAATATTAGACAAAGATAACTCAAGTAAAGAAGAGTGGGCCAAGACTTATTACCTCAAACGTGTAATTAGGTTAGGGGGGCAGTTATTTTTTCACACAGGGCCATGAAGGTTTGGATAGCTTTTTTCCCTTAATAAATAAAATCATCACTTTAAAACTGAATTTTGTGTTTACTTGAGTTATCTTTGTCTAATATTTAAATGTGTTTGATATGAAACATTTAAGTTTGACAAATGTGCAAAAAAATAAGTAAATGTAAAAGGACAAATAGTGAAAGTACGTTGACAAATTTACATATTGCAAAAGGAAACTGAAACAAATGCAAATGTATGTGGTCATATGATAGTTCTATGTTAAAACAACCACCATATTTTCTTGTACTGTATATTGTATAATATTACAAACATTGTCTTCCTCTGATATATCAAACATTATATATTATATTACAAATATTATATGATTATTATATGATTCGAACCATTTAATGTGGGTCAGAGTTTCCAGGGCCAAGACAATTCTGTAATTCTAATTTCTAAAGCACCTGTGTTTTACAAATGCCTTACAAATGTCTAAATATTCAGTAAAAACAAGATTTACATTCATAGAAACTAAAACAGACATTAGACTAAACCTTTAAAGTAAATCTAAATCTGTATAAAGTGTGTTTGAGTCAAGTTTGGGTCAATTCTCACTTTGATGCAACACAAAACATGCAACTCTTTATATTTCCACAAGAGGGAGCCATACTAAAACATTTAAAGCTTTGAGGCCATAAACTGGATGAATTTGTGTAAAATCCAGAGCTATTCTAATATTTAACTCTAGCATTTGTCAGAACCTTAATAAGCTTTGACAGTCCTTTTATAAATAGATATAAATATGTGTAAAAACGAGCATTGTTTTGTGATTTATTTTGGAGTTATGTGTCATTTTAGTGCTCCACCAGTCTTTAGATACAAGCTTGTTTTTTGAGCATGAAAACAAAACCTAAATCTCTTTTGGCATAACTTAAATTTGTCGTTTCCTTTTAATTTTCAGCTTTTACGACAGACGACTAAACTGTCCACTAGAGGGAACCGTGTGTCCACAAACAAACGAGCAACAAGTCGAAACAGGCTCAGTTATGCATGAACTTCCTGACACCGAGCCCCCCTTTGAGTAAATACCTGTCAGAGAGAGGGTTAGACCTGCGTGAAACATACATCTGACAGGTTTAAAGTGGAAACAAAGACAGCTGTTCTGTTGTGGCTCACGCTTTTAGGAAAACTGTGATTCAAACACTGGTGACATAATGCACCGATGGAATAAACAGATAAATAAAGCCTATTTAACTGGGATTTGTCAAATACTCAGAGCTAATTAGTATTAAATGAAGTAAATTTGATTTGAAAAGGTTTTTGTTGGATTTGAACCAATTTTATTTCTGTATTTCTGGTTCTGAACCGGATTTATATGGATTTGGACAAGATTTAGTTCGACTTCAACAGGTTTTAGTTGGATTTAACAAGTTTTATATTGATTTAAAACAGTTTTTGATGGATTTGAACAAGTTTTATATTGATTTGAACGATTGGAAGAAGATTTAGTTGGATTTAAATAGATTGTAGTTGTTTTTTTTAAGATTTTATTTGGATTTGAACAGGTTTTATTTAGATTATAACAGGTTTTAGTTGGTTTTGAACAGGTTTTAGTTGGTTTTGAACAGGTTTTATTTAGATTACAACAGGTTTTAGTTGGTTTTGAGCAGGTTTAAGATAAAATTCATACATTTTTAATTGGGATTTGTCAAATACTCAGAGCTGATAACTATAAAAATGTTGTTTATTATAACGTCAAGAACCAACTCACTCGCTTTAATGACTAAACAGGTGATAAAGCTGAATAAAATGGAACAATTGTGGGAGAAACTGATGCAACTATCAAAGATGGTGGGGACTGTCTCTTGAGGAACTCACCAGTGTCTTTAGAGATGGATGCTTCGTGAGGCCTGGTCACAGGAGGCAGAGGGATCGGTCGAGACGGAGGAGGAGACGTCTGCAGAAGCAACAAAGGACATTAAATACATGAATAATAAAAACATACGACAAATACTTCACCTCAACTTCACTGAGCTTGAGTTATATTGAGTCAAAACCAGGGTTAAACCAGGACTAAAACACAATAAAACCAAGACTAACGACTCAATATCAACTAAATCTTGAACTAAACAGGTCCAAACATGGACTAAACCAGAACTAAATGTAACTGAAGTGAATTCACAAAATTATATTTAGATTTGAAAAGGTTTTAGTTGGATTTGAACTAGTTTTATTTCAGTCATTCTTGTTCTGAACAGGTTTTATATGGATTTGGACATTAACAGGTTTAAGTAGTTTTATAGTTTGTAGTTTCACATTGATTTGAACAGGTTTTTAATGGATTTGAACTGGTTTTAGTTGGATTGAAGCAGGCTTTAGGTGGGTTTGAACAGGTTTTTGAATGATTTGAACAAGTTTTTAATAGATCTGAATGGGTTTTAGTTGGATTTTAACTGGTTTTAGTTGGATTGGAAGAAGCTTCAGTTAGATTTACATTGATTTTAGTTGGTTTCTTACAGGTTTTATTTGGATTTGAACAGGTTTTAGTTGGTTTTGAACTGGTTTTTGAATGATATCAACAGGTTTTTAATATATCTGAATGGGTTTTAGTTGGATTTTAACTGGTTTTAGTTGGTTTTGAACATGTTTAAGGCGGAATTCACAAAATGAGGCATGAAATGAGGCAGATACTTATGTAATAAAGACTCCAAAAGTGTGCCATTTTGTTGTGTATCATAAAAAAATCCCGTCAAAACACTGCAAAACAAAACTGTGAGTGAGTTGTGATGAAGTCGGGGAAATCACCAAACGCAGAATCCCAGATGGAGCCTGGAAAACAGCTCTGATGTTAACAATAATCCACAACAAATCCAACAGAAGTGACTCATGTTTCTGCCTCTTTGTCCTGTTTACTCTGAGTTCCTCTGAGACCGAGCCCTTCTTCTTCTCTCAAACTCAACACGTTCACGGCCGAGCTGTTGGTAAACTGGCAGCGTTTACGGACTTTAATCACTGTCAGAGCAGATCTACCGCCTGGTTTCTGCAGCTGGAATTACAAAAGTGAAGCGAGCGGGAGACGTGGGAATGACATTTATACAACTCCACGTGAGGTCGCCCCCTGAAGCTGGAGAACTCATGAATTCAGGTAAAATAACAAACAGATTCTCAAAAACAATGATGCCAGTTCAGATTGTGGTTCTGCTCAACCTTGGTGTTTCAGGCTATAATACAATGGATTACTGAACTCACTGCAGTCTCCAGTAACACAGCCATCAGATTAAACACAGAAGACAATATAAAGACAGTTCTGAGCCTGAGATGAAACTTCTACAACTACAAGACTCAAAAAAGATTTATATTTGTGTCTGAAAGAGCCACTGATACAAGCACTGATTTAGATTAAAGTTGTACATTAAATTAAGTTTCAGTAAAAAGGCGTGTGCTGCTAAAACTAAACACAAACCTTTAAAGTAACTGTGTGAGTATGAATAAAATTTAAAAACTACACATTTTCACCAAAAGAAACGATGCTGAGGATTTACTGAAGAGAATACTGTGAACTCTCCAGGTTTAGGGAAGTGTTTTTGACTTTATAAATGTAAAAAT
>CM072168.1:22114934-22144103 GCA_036850595.1 Rhyacichthys aspro
ATAACTTTTCTAAATGACTGTGTAAATAAGAGAATGAGCTGACTTTATGGTGTTTCTGCCATATTCCTGTGACTTATTAATGCAAATCAATTAACGGGACAGTTTTACCTCTGTCCTGTGTTTTACTGTTGTCTCTAAGGAGAAAAGTATATGTCGAATTGGATTTAAGACCCAGGAGCTGCAGTTGGGAAAGGTCAGAGAATAAAAAATAAAATGTAAACCAGATGTAGTGAACTATTCCGCTCATTGCTCGCTCTGACAAATGGATATTTAGTATGTTGTATAAAAAAAAATCAAAAGTAAGATTGAGGTGAATGTTGGAGGATATAGACCTCAAAATCCAAACGTGGGTGGCTCTTTTTATGTAAATGCAGTCTTCCAGGCCACTAGGGGAGCTACACAAGAAGTAACAGATAAGAATACATCTGCTGCAGAGCTTAGCGTTAAAAATAGTGCCTTATAAAACATAAAACAACACAATTTCCCAGTTTCGCGTTTGGTCCAAAAACGAGCTTTTACAAACGAACCAGGACCAGCTCATTGTGTCGGACCAAAAAACAGCTGTTTGGAAAAGTCTGGACCAAAAAGAGCAGCTGTGAAAGTCTCTTTAGAAACAAGGCCCTGCTCCAGAGGTCAAGGGTTAACTCCTCTCTCCTCAGTCCTGTGTCCTGTCTCCTCAGTGGGCGGGGCTTAGAGGAGAGGAGGGGCCGAGGAACGAAAGATAAATGAGACCTACTCATGTTATTATTATCACCTGACACCAAGGATTCTACAATTAGTTCAGACATTCGTCACAAAGAAGTGGAAATAAACACTAACGTAAACTATAAAGAAGAAGATCTGGACTAAACCAGACCAGACTGGACTAAACCAGACCATGTAATCCCAGACAAAACCAGACCAAACTGGACTAAACCAGACCATGTAATCCCAGACAAAACCAGACTAAACTGGACTAAACCAGACCATGTAATCCCAGACAAAACCAGACCAGACTGGACTAAACCAGACCATGTAATCCCAGACAAAACCAGACCAGACTGGACTAAACAAGACCATGTAATCCCAGACAAAAACCAGACCAAACTGGACTAAACCAGACCATGTAATCCCAGACAAAACCAGACCAGACTGGACTAAACCAGACCATGTAATCCCAGACAAAACCAGGTCAAACTCTTTGTTCTGGATTCACTCTAAAAGTTGAGTTTATCTTTTCTTTCACTTTTCCATTTTGTAAATTAATTTAAAAACATTTAAATTGTACATTATTGACTTTACTGCAGATCTTCACACTTGTGTAAAACTTTGACACAGAGACTATCTTTACATTTTTAATTGCTTTAAAATAAAAACAGAGCATTGGGAGAATCCTCCAGAAGAATCCAAACTGATACGAATACACTTTATAAACTGCAGTAAAATAAATCAAATACGTGCCTCATTCTTGTCTCGTTTCTCATTGTCACCTGGAGTTTACTCTGAGTTAAAGAATGCACCGCGGTCGACCCAGTGTTGATCATTAACTCATTTTTTACCCAGAAGCCCCTCTCCCACTGCGCCGTCCTCCTCTGAAAATGTGAGGAATTCAGTCGGACATTAATGTGATTCACTCTTTTACAGATCCATCACGATCCGAGCTGACGTCTGGGAGGCTCCCGGCTCCAAAACACTCGCTGACGGATCTGAACCGCTCGACCCTGAGAAATCACACAAACCTAACCCACCGAGCTAACACCCATATGGACACTGTGGGGCATAGTTTTATCTGGTTTTCTGATACGTTTGGTCTGTTTTTCGGGAAAAGAGAAAAGGCACCAAACTATTCTAAAGATAATGTAATAAGGAAAAATGTCACCCCACAAATAAAATGACACTGAACAGAAGTAAACAAGAGGCCAAAATGAGGCGTAAAATCAGTGTTAATTTTGTTGACGAATGATGTTTGTCATATTTTTGCGTCTGAAAATGAAACGAAACTAAATAAAAAGTCATTAATAAGAACGAAAACTCTGACTAAATGTATCGACACTTTCGTCAATGAACAAAAATGAACATAAACAAGACGAAATCTAATGAAAAGGAGAAGAGTTGAGAAGAGTTTTTGAGCGTCGCTGAAGTGATGTCAGACACAAACATTTGTTAGAGCCTCGGGAAGACGACAGGAGACCAAAAGAGAACCACCTTAAATGTCAAAGTTTCATTACATTCACAGAGAAATTATTACTTCAGACGCTTAAAAAATAAGGATTGGACTAAATTATGACAAAACTAAATAGAAATTTGCTGCCAGAATAAACACTGCTTAAACTGAGGCAAAGTGGCTCAAATTGAAGTGAATTCACAAAACAATGCATGAAAATGAGGCATAAAATAGGAAATTCATGTAAAAAACAAACTGACCTTATACTCAAACTGTAAAACTTTATAAAACATTCATTCAAAGTGTTACAATCTTCCCCTGAAAGGATTTTTATTCACAATTTGACCACTTTGAGTTTGACACTAGTTCGATGTCCGTAAAAGTCGATATTTATCCGATTTAACCTGGATTCTAGGCAACAACATGAGCAGAAATCAGTTTGTGAAAGTGTAATGTAGCGCTGAGGGGGACAGTGCGACCGTGTGAAGGATGACTGAGCAGCAGCCATCTATCAACACAAATACCAACGTGACAAAATGGAAAGTGCCCTGCTCCACTCTCTCTTCTCTTTCTGCCCAGACTTGTCTTAATTACAGCCGCCGCGGTCGGACAAACGGGCACAGAGCGGGTTTCCTTCACGCATCGCACTCCGATTAAAGCAGGCGCTAGCTCCGGCTGCTGAAACTCCGTCTGTGATATTAAATATGAGTTTTAGAGACGTGGAAAAGCCCCTTGTAAACGTTCCACGGAGCAGCGGCGGAGGAAGACTGCACTTCCGACTTCGTTTTACACTTTTGTGGGTTCGCGGGCTCGGATGATGGAAGGAGCAGGAACAAAAGCCTGGAGGGACTTGGATCAGATCGAATTGACATCTGGTTTTCCACCTGAAGACTATAATTGTGAGTGGGAGTGAGTGGGAGCACCAGACCGGGGCCGGGACGTCCAAATAAATCCAAAAACACAGAGAAGGGGGTTCAGGTTATCACTCTCTGCAGCAATGAAGAAATCATTTATTTATTACAGAAAACCTTCCACAAACCAGAAGGAGTTTCTGAAGTTTTACTAAAAAAACAGGATAACATTAAACAAGACATGCTTTTGGGACTCTTTAAAATACTGTCAACATTAGAAATCCTCTAAAAGCTGTGCCCTATTGTCTTCACTTTTATCAAACTGATCAGAGGAGATTCAAGCTCTTAAAGCACTCTTTATATTCACATTTATTTGCATATTTCTGAATATAAATCTGACAAAGCAGTGTCACAAGCCAGTGTTCTACAGTAATTATTAAATCACTAACTCTCACCATTTATTTTTTTATACTTTTTGCTACGTTTTATTTTAATTAATGCACAAAAACTGTTTATTAGGAGTCAAGTTTGTCCTTTTTATGAAGATGCGACAGCTTCTACTTGATCAGCACTTTCTTTCTTGCCTTTCTGTGTTTCTTTTAGTTTCATTCACTTCATCAGCTTGACTGCAGCCAATAATATAAATAAAGAAACCATTGCTGTTTCCGATTCATAAAACAGACGCTCCGCCTTCAGCAAATGGCACTTTTATACTTTTGACTCATCTCCTCCTGCTTCAGAGGCAGATCCGACACGTTTCTGAACAATTCATCAGTATTTTGTTGCTCCCGTTACGTGTTTGTTTTAGTTTAGATCAGTTCCATTGTATAATTAACTGGAGGAGCTACAGTTAAACCACAGACTCAGGTCAGAGCCGACTAGACTCTAATGGAACTGAACTTAAATACGAGGAGAGTCGGAGGAGTCTGAGCGACCGAGACAAAGACCAGACTCTGACGACCACAAAGACCTCTGATAAACCTCAACTATTCTGAGTGTTGTCTTGTCGGAGGTTTTGGAAGTGAATGCAACAAAAGTCTTGTCTGAAGCGTTTCCAGAGACAAGTCCTGCACAATACTTCAGAATAACACAACAAACTATTCCAGTCTCAGGTAGAAATAAACTATAAATGCTCCTGGTTACAAATACAATCACAGTAATTATGTTTTATTGCATAAACATAAAAATCCTTTGATTCTTACAAACTATTTACCGACTATGACTCATCGGAAATCTCACCAAATCTCTCACAATTAAACATAATTATCACGTAGTGTTTGTATTTCCTGTGTTCTCTGTGACCTTCAGCGTTCAAGACCAAGCATCCATCAACGTTTCTCTCACAGATGATCTGCAGAACACTTTATTAAAGCTCTGATCTTATGTTACACGGCTCCGGGAGATTAAAAACTGCTGAGTCTGCTTTGAAAGAAGACCTTATATGAAGAAAAGCATCTGGTGAAAACTGAGAACAGAAACGGGAGGCTGTTTTAGTGAATAAATATGAAAGAAAACGCTGCAGAATAATTTGTATTTTGGAGATTCTGAGTGACTGTGGAAGGATGAGGTGCAGTCGCAGGTTTATCAGTTGGACACGAGCCCAAAACAACACGGTAGAGATGGAAGTTTGGTGTCTGAGAGCTGAACGCTGAAATATCTGAGCCTAGAGACGGTTAGAAAAAGTGAAAAAAGAAGCTCACCGTCCATCTGTGTTTGTCCACGTTTGTTTTGGAGCGTCCCGTCGAGTCGTAGCCACTTCCTTCACCTGACGCCTAAAAAACACAAGCCACACATTACATTTACACTCACAACATTCGAGCCGTGATGATCTGTTCTCTTTGTCATTTTAGATTAAAACATGACACACTTTATGACACACGCGTGGAAAAAGCTGTTCAGTACAATTTAATTATGTCTATTAGATAAAACAGAGTCTTGGGAGATTATCTCATGCACTATTTTCAATATTTTTATCTTGACTTAACCCGATCCACTCAGATTCTCTCTTTTCCTGCAGAGTTCTAGTACACTCCGGCTGGTGCTGTAAGCGGAGTGCACAGAGCTGTTTGTACTTCACTTTTCACTGTTTGGATTTGTTGTTTTGGGGTTTTTTTTAGCGGCTCATTCACTTAACTCAGTATTAATCATTTATTCGCTACTTCCTTTACTTTAATTAGTCATTACTGTTGTGGTTTTGGTCCTTTTATTTATTTATTTATTTATTTTCCGGTGCCATCACAATTTATTATAATTATTCAGCTGTTTTCAAATAGACTGTGACTCCTTTCTATCTTTTTGAGCAAAATGGCAGCTCTTCTTCATCTATCACAAACATTTTTCCAGATTCAGAGTAAAAATCTTTACCCACATATTTGCTGGTCCGTAATGACAGAACCAGTCCTGACGATGGATATAATTGAACCTTTGAATGAGTCTCGTATAAAAGCAGCAGCTGTCAGAGGCTCTCATTGAAGATAAAAGCACTTCCTGAATCAGAAACCTGTCATTTACGCTCGCGGTGACTTTCTGTGAAAGAGTTTAGACGACAACAAGTGTTTGGAAAGTGTCTGTCAGTGAAGAGGGTCTGTGATCCTGGGGAACAGCTGCAGGAGCCTGGAGCTGCAGGACTCTGGAGCTGCAGGAGCCTGGAGCTGCAGGTCTCTGGAGCTGCAGGAGCCTGGAGCTACAGGACTCTGGAGCTACAGGACTCTGGAGCTGCAGGAGCCTGGAGCTACAGGAACCTGGAGCTGCAGGACTCTGGAGCTGCAGGAGCCTGGAGCTACAGGAACCTGGAGCTGCAGGTCTCTGGAGCTGCAGGAACCTAGAGCTGCAGGTCCCTGGAGCTGCAGGACTCTGGAGCTGCAGGACTCTGGAGCTGCAGGAGCCTGGAGCTGCAGGTCTCTGGAGCTGCAGGACTCTGGAGCTACAGGACTCTGGAGCTACAGGACTCTGGAGCTGCAGGAGCCTAGAGCTGCAGGACTCTGGAGCTGCAGGACTCTGGAGCTGCAGGACTCTGGAGCTGCAGGACTCTGAAGCTACAGGACCCTGGAGCTGCAGAACTCTGGAGCTGCAGGACTCTGGAGCTGCAGGAGCCTGGAGCTGCAGGAACCTAGAGCTGCAGGTCTCTGGAGCTGCAGGAGCCTGGAGCTGCAGGAACCTAGAGCTGCAGGTCCCTGGAGCTGCAGGACTCTGGAGCTGCAGGACTCTGGAGCTGCAGGAGCCTGGAGCTGCAGGTCTCTGGAGCCGCAGGACTCTGGAGCTACAGGACTCTGGAGCTGCAGGAGCCTAGAGCTGCAGGACTCTGGAGCTGCAGGACTCTGGAGCTGCAGGACTCTGGAGCTGCAGGAGCCTGGAGCTGCAGGTCTCTGGAGCTGCAGGACTCTGGAGCTACAGGACTCTGGAGCTACAGGACTCTGGAGCTGCAGGAGCCTAGAGCTGCAGGACTCTGGAGCTGCAGGACTCTGGAGCTGCAGGACTCTGGAGCTGCAGGACTCTGAAGCTACAGGACCCTGGAGCTGCAGAACTCTGGAGCTGCAGGACTCTGGAGCTGCAGAACTCTGGAGCTGCAGGACTCTGGAGCTGCAGGAGCCTAGAGCTGCAGGACCCTGGAGCTACAGGACTCTGGAGCTGCAGGACTCTGGAGCTGCAGGAGCCTAGAGCTGCAGGAGCCTGAAGTGCACCTGGAGAGTCTGGGTGGTCAGGGGCAACAAGGGGCTCACTTTTTCCACTCAGAGTGTAAACAGAAGAGCCATGTTTATGTTCATTTTACTGAGGGTCACTCTGGTAAACGAGGGGGCAACTATAAACCTACAACAACACACGAAATCTCTACTGAATATGACAGTTCAGGACCATTTTTCTTCTTTAAATTTAAATTCTGACCTGTTTTTTTTACATGTTTTGTGACTGGAATTGACAAGATAACTTACTTGACTCTTGACAGTGTTTTTTAAATTATTGCATAAAACCTTGTCACAAAAGTCACCAAGAACATTTAATAAAGTGCAGAAATAATGCCTGAAACCACTTCAGATGAAACCACAAATAATATGAATTACACTTGACTAAATTAATTTTAATGAACAATAATTGATCTGATTCACCGTTGAGATAAGATGTGCTTTAATGCCATTTGTTCCCAAAGTATTCATTTGTGTTTTTTATTTAAATTAAAAAGAAGAATCTCCCAAGAGTCCAAATATTTAAAGCTGGACTGAGGCTCCACGAAACAGTTTATTACATTATTATATTATGTTTTTATTATTGTTGATCAGAACTCACCAGGTCAGGGTCGTCCTCGTCTTCTTCACAGTGTCTCTCTGCAGCTCGAGGGTCTCCCACCACTCGCAGCTCACTGATCACTCCCTGGAAACAAAAACACACCGGAATCAACGTCCACGTCAAATAAAACACACCACTTTTGACATGTTTTTGTAGATTTTTTGGTAAATATTTTGTAAATCATATATTTTGTACATTTCAGTTAAACAATAGCAGTTTAGGGATCTGTCTTTATCACAGAAAACATGAAGCTGAGGCACTAACAAAGGTAAATAGATAAAAAGCCTTTCTCTCTAAACACTTTGTAATCAGTCACATTGGTATTTTTATTTAATTATGACATGAATTAAACTAAATGAAAAGCAGTGAATGATTTGTAAAACTTTGATCCCGTTAAAGTCAATGTTTGAAGGACAAAATCAATCATTAATCTGTAAATATAATGAAGCATGCTTTAAAATGCTAAAAAAAGCGCTGTATAAATGTCATTTAACGAATTTATGGACTGCACAAGTTACATTTTTGATTTATTCACTGATACTCCACTGTTCCACCCAAACCTTATCTTTTCTGGAGTCATATTTCAAATTAATCCAGACATATTTTTTATTTTTCAACCCAACTTTTTCCATCTCGTTTTCATTATTTGTTCCATAATCTTGTGTTATTTTGTTCCTCCTTACTCTTGTTCTGTTGCTTTAGATCATTGCTTCTGAAAATCGAGCGTGTTTTCTCACCGACTCATAAACACGCTGCTGGAGTTTACAAATGATTCAAACAGATTTTCTTTTTCAGAGACTCATAAAACGTGTAAAGTGACCACTCTCGCTCAGAGCCACAGTTCTTCTGATAAAAACGAGTGTATTGTTAATGTACAGCGTAGTTCACAGAGACAGCACTATTTCATGTGGGATTTTACAGTCTTTACGAAAACAGTGCCTTTCTTTGTATTTAACGTTATCTTTTAAGTCGAGAAATATGTAAAAATGAATGGCGTTAATGTTATCGGAAAAGTTTGTCTCACTTCTTTCTACTTTTATCTCAAAAGAAGCTGTGAATGGACATATTTCTGTGGAAGTCCCCTTTTTTAAATCTGAGACGCCATTGATGTGTCTGCTTTTTTGTGAACCCCACACAGGACGCTCTCAGACTCAGGGAGCACTATCTGGCAGCTCATCAGACCATTAACGTTCTCTGTGTGAGTTTTTGAAGTTGAATTTAATATTCTGGGGGAAAAAGGGGCTTTGTGAAGTCAGAAAAATAAAACTGGATCCCCCACTTTTTAAGAGGTAAATATTTAGACGTGGTACAAACTGAGTAAAGGGTAATTTCATTTGGAAATTCACTTCACATGACCTTTCTGAGTAAAGGTCGACTAATAGCACGTGACCTTTCGGGACCTGAGGAGGGTCTGTCTTAAAGGGACACAACCGCGGAGCTGTTACAAAGTGGTTTACAGCAAAATGAACCGCTGTAAAGAAGCAATTAAAGCAAAAAGTGAGAGTTTAGAGACGAAAAGTGAAGCTGCAAAGAAAGACAATACGTAAACTGGATGAAATAATGGACTTTAATGTGAGTTTAACAGCTCAGTGTGTGAGATCAGCCAAAAAACTGACAGTAAAGGTGCTGCTAACGGTGTTTTATCATTTTCAGAGGCCAATTTGAGCAATTAAATCAAACATTCATTCAGCCGCAGTGATTCACATGGATGACTTGAGGAATGAAAACAGAACTGTCTGAAGCAAAGAGCAGTGAGTACGGCTTGAAATGGACCACGAACGCCTCAGAACGTGGGCTCATAACTGTTGGTGATGGATAAGACATATTATTGGACTATTAGTATCACTGTTTACACACGTGGACCAAACCTAGTGGACACTTGGGGTACTGCAGGAAAAGAAGATCCCTTAAAATGTAGAAAATGTTTGTAAAATTATGAATTATTATTATTAACATTGTAATTGAGGATAAATCGTTTTAATTTTGGGGAAGAATAAGTGTCAACATTAACCTGAATTAAAAGTGAATTGTAGTTTTATTTATTTCTTCCTTTTAGCTCTTTATCTGACTCAGCTGTGACTCTCCCATTACCGGATATTCTTCCTGTTTCATTTAGTTTATTGTAACAGGAATCATCTGAAAAAATGAGACCTTAAGACGTGATCTAGTCTTTATAATGAAGGATTTTAATAGATGAGAATGATCAGTCCACAGCAGGATTTTGTCCAATCACAGCTCACTTCAGGTAAAAAGGAGCGCTCCCATTGGTCGACACTGATGTCAACAACGAAGGAACAAGGAAATAAACCAAGGAAATGGGTTATTCTGTTGGAAATACGTCTTATTTTACAGAGAAACACCTCAAAAAAGATAAAAATAGAGAAACATCAGCAAATGAAACATGGATAAATGTTGTCAATGCTTTGACGCAGAGTTTAATGAGACAGAGATAATAACGGTAAACTCCAAAGATAAAAGTTTAATCTCTAAACTTTGATTTAATGTAACGTATTAGTATTTTGTGGTGAAACCTTTTTTAAATAAAAGATGCAGGAAAGGTTACTGCTGCTGAAATCATAACAGTATCAGTAACACTATCTCTTAAAAGAACACTCACCAGGAACTTGTCTTTATCGGCTCCTCCGGCCTGTCCCACGAAGACCCCGGCCCCGGCCTCCAGGTCCATCTGATCCGGAGACCTCTCGATGCGTGTCACCTGTGGATCCGTGTCACAGTTCAGGTACAACATCACTTTATCGTCCTTCACCGACAGCGCGAACCGAGTCCAGGCGTCCTTCAGCGACGGCACCAGGAACCGCGCCGCCTCGAAGGAGCGCTCGGCCCCGGGCTCCGTGTAGAACAAGATGACGTCCTGGTTCCCCCCTCGGACGGCGGACAGTTTGACCCCGACGTACATGAGCTGCTGCGAGGCGTCGATGACCGAGAACACCACTCCGGCCCGGTCCGTGGTGGGTTTGAGGTTGAAGATGAGGGCGAAGTTTCGGTAGAAGGGGCTGGGCAGGTGAGCGCGGGCGAGCTGGCCCGTGTTAGCGTCGGGTCCGAACACGTATCCGGGCGTGTTGTCCGGGCCGTACTCCCGGGTTATTTCATCCGGAGGTGGGTCTCCGATCAGCTGCAGTAAGGAAACTCCACTGTCTTCTGCGAACGAGAGAAAAACAAGATTAAAAAATGGTAAAACCTTAATAAAGCCATGTTTCCACTGAGCGATACGGGTCAGGTTGGTTTGATTTATGAAGAAAACTTTTAAAATGTGATTGTGTTGCTAAAAATAAATGAAAAAGTGAGTAAATCCTGGTGTGAGAGGCTTCTACTACTACTGTAATTAAGAGCAGTGGATATACCTCATGGTTTATTTGTAGTTTCTCAGCTTTCAGAACTTTGACGAGCTACACCAGTTTTCTTCATTTAAAGATGTATTTTTTACAGTGAATGCAGTGTTTTGATTTATAAAGACAATCTGACTTGATCTAAAACCAGAAACATCTTCGATATACGCTATCTAGACTCTTAATTTATTAGATTTTATTTGACAAAAGTACTTCATTTTGTGTTTGTGTTCTTAGCATACAACTGTTTATAACAAAAACAAAACAAGCTTTGTTTGAGAAGATATTTTCTGATGATTGTGACGCCAAACAACAGACTGCAGAATCATTCCACTGTCTGCTCAATGTGGGCCAAGATTTACACAGTTTGACAAATGGAAATGCTTCTAAAAGTGTATTTATTTTATTTATATTTATTTATTTATTTATTTATTTGTAGTTGCTCAGTGGAAACAGGGCTTGGACTGAAGAAGGGAGGGCTGCAGGCAGGACAGTGTTAGAGACGAATGTGACCGACAAACATCAAGAGGAACAATGACAACGTGACGGAAGATATTTCAGATTCTTCTTTGGGATAATACACGATTTTTTACTTGTTTCGACGACAGAACGATCTCCATTTTTGATTTGGACGTTTTATTTGTAAAAGAAGAGTTCATCCTCTTTAACGTTTTGCTTTTTCTTTAAATTGACAAAGAGGCAACAAACAGGAAGTGAATAAACTTTCTGTGATGTCCGAGACTGGATTTTGCAGAGGCCTGAGTAAAAAGAAATAAAATAACTGCAAATTAAATCCTTTTATGTAAACTTGACACTTGGTTTTGTGCAGCTTTGATTTGAACCATTTTAGAAAACTGATAATGTTATTGTTGGTTTGTTGGCTGATGTAGACAAAAAAATGATTTATTCCAAAGTCTAGTGATGTTTAAGCCTTGCTCTTGACATTTACACCAAAGCACTTAGACCTTTTCCAGTCGTCAACGAGAACAGCTGTATCGTCTCTGAACTAACGTAAAGACCACAGACGTCTCATAAACTTAAATGACCACGACTCAAGCTCAAACTCTTTAGAACTCTGCCAAAAAGCACGACCTCCAGAGACTAGACCCAAACAAAGCCTTTATTCTGTCGTCACTGAATCAGCAGATGTGGATTCAAGGACTCGCTTTAAAGAAATCCACCTGAACTCCAGCTGATTTAAAGATATGACGCGATACAGAGCAAACAACTGGAGCAAACATTAAAAAACTGACTGCAGTGAGTGGAGAACTCTTCAAATGCATTAAACAAGAAGAAATACAAGGTTTATAGGCCACTAACTAAGTCCAAAATGTGCTGAAATGTGAATTTTCTCTGTTGTCTTTGGGACGTCGCTATGTTTTACCAGATTTTAAAACAAATCTGTATCAAAATCTTTTATCCCAACGGCTACGTCTCTTTTTAATTGAGTTTTATTCATCTTTTTATAACATATTTAATCATATTTAATGTATTTATTCTGCTACAACCTGTTCAAATCCATCTAAAACCTGTTCAAATCTAACTAAAACTTGTTCAATTTCACATAAAACCTGTTCAAATCCAACTAAAACCTGTTCAAGTCCATCTAAAACCTGTTAGGATCCAACTAAAACCTGTTCAAGCCCATCTAAAACCTCTTCGGATCCAACTAAAACCTGTTCAAGTCCATCTAAAACCTGTTCGGATCCAACTAAAACCTGAGCAAATCCATCTAAAACCTGTTTGGATCCAACTAAAACCTGTTCAAGTCCATCTAAAACCTGTTCAAGTCCATCTAAAACCTGTTCAAATCCATCTAAAACCTGTTCAAATCCATCTAAAACCTGTTCAAATCCATCTAAAACCTGTTCAAATTTACCTAAAACCTGTTCAAATCCAACTAAAACCTGTTCGGATCCAACTAAAACCTGTTCAAATCCCTCTAAAATCTGAAAAAATCTGACTAAAACCTGTTCAAATCCAACTAAAACCAGTTTCCATAAAAGGAGGAAAATAATAAAGATAATTTTTGTAATTAAATTAAATTAAATGAAGATGAAAATCTCACATTCAAAATTTAATGAACGCTTCCAAGTGTCACCATCTTCGGCCCCTGAAATGATTCTTAACTATCGTGGCCCCTCACCTCTTTGCTCTAATATAAAGGTCATAAATGTTTAGGCACAAAACACCTGACGTTTCAGTCTATCTCTGATCCTCTTTTATCTAATCTCTGAGTCCTGCTCCAGTCGTGTGTGACATCTGCTGAATACCAGAGCCCCAGGACGCAGCTGCATATCTGGCCTCACCCCCCCCTCGCCCCGGAGACCCGTCCGAGGTCGGGGCAGTCAGTAATTTAGGAAACACAAGAGGATCCGCTTTGTTTTAGAGCAACAGAGCAGACCTTTCAACTCAGAGACAAACGTGTGACGAGGAAAATGGCTGTTTTTGGTGGAAACACTTGACATCACGTCGTTAGGACTGGATTAATGAGCGGGACGTCCTGCGGGTGACGAGTGTGAGGAGAGAGATGAGACCTGGAGCAGAGAGGTCAGAAAGGGTTTGTGTTTAAGGCATTTACACAACGACGGTTTTCTCTGAAACTTCACAAACATTAGGTCAAAACAAAGGGGTTTATAGGAGATTTAATTTGGGTTGTCCTTCAAGAAATCATGAAAATATTTTTGAAACTTCATCTGCTTTAGGAAAAATGTTAATGAAAAGGAGCATTCAAGAGTAAAAAGGACACCAAAAAGCAACAGAACTATCTATAGAGAATAAGAGGATAGATAGATAAATAGCACTGGTCTTTTGGGTTTTTGTCCTTTTGCTGATTCTTAGAACAGTGTCATTACTTTTTACTGTTGTTTTCTTGCTCCTGACCTTTCTAAAACCACTGTTTAGCAAATCCCAGATTGGTGCCGAAGCATCACCATCATTTTGCCATAATTCCCATTCAAATGTAGTGCCTCTTTTGAAAATTTAGAAAACATATGGCTGACTATGTGGGATTGGGGGAAAAACACAGATACAGACGAATATGCAAGAACTGGACTGAACTTAAAGCTACACTCACTCTTCCAACAACATCAGGATATTAGAAAAATAAATTAATCTGAGTCGATTCATCACTAAAAAATACTAAAACATTACATCTGACTCATTATAGGCTTTTGCTGCAAATATACAGCGAGAACTACAGCTAAACTTACATTTTTGCAGCTAATTCAAGTTAATTTATATTGTTTTTCTTTCCTCTTTGAAGGAAAGCCACTGACGTTTCAACAAACCTTGAATATAACACGAACAAACACAGTGTCCAATCAAAGATGCAAACAAATGAGACCTCAGTAAACTGTCTTTAATAAACGCTTTTGTCATTTCAAGAGCCCATCATCTTTGAGCCTAGGTTTAATGCCACTGAGATCAGGAGTGGTTTCTGTAGGTCTTAATCTCCTCTGAATATCCCCCAGAGGCCCGCTGTCATCTCAATCTGAGAATAACAGAGTCAAGCCACGACAGGACGGCCGTAAAAATACTTTCCATACTTAATTATGCATTTCCTTTCTGCGCGCATCGGACAGACATTTGTGGAAAAGATTGAGCGCTTTTTTAACCAGCTGGCACCGTCTATATTCAGGTCGGAGTGAGTTTTATGATACAAGCTGCGAGTGTCATAAAACTGATCAGTTAAAGGTGCATTGTGTAAAATATTGTTGGAGTTCTCTACAAACATTAGCTTCATTTCTACTGAAGAGGCTTGTGTTTCGAGAGAGACGTCTGCTACAAAAAACAGAGAAACAAAAATCTGTTTCGAAATCAGATTTGAAGAAGACTTGGATGTGTTGCCAATAATGAATATTAAGTTCATAAATCCTGGAGTAGGTAGATGTAAATGTAGATATGAGGCTGCAGCAGTTAAAACATTACACTGTTTCTGCTTTATTCACATCTTTATAAACCTTTAAATTCATAGAGTTGCTCCAGTTTCCTTCATTTTATTTCCTGACTCAGTTCTGCTCCTGTTTAAAGATGAATACAGAAAATAGAGTGGGTTTCATTCACAAAACGACACTGAAAAAGCCAAACTGGATCCTTTATAGGTTTTAGTTCCATTATACATTTTTATTTTTCTACAGTATATTGTCATTTTTGTATTAAGTCTATGTGCAGTTGTAATGTGTCTTGTACCAGACTGACAACAGCTGCCGAATCCAAACCCCTTTTATGTGTTACATATTTGTCCAATAAAACTGATTCTGATTCTGACGATGGCAACAGCAGACGATAAATGCAGTGTTAATTCACAAAACAAGAGCCATTTGTTGCCAACTCTGTAAAAAAAATCAGAAACAGCTGCTGAGAATGAACACTGGCTTTGTTTTTGGAAAAACATTGAACATGTTTTCTCTTGGAGTATGTTTTTCATTAGAACAAGAGATTTCAGCTTCATACCTCTCGTCTATCGCCAGAGTTTAGCTCCACCTTTTGGTTCAGGAGCCAGAGAATCCCCAAACTCATACAATACAGCGTGTTTTTTGGGAAGCTTCTGAACATTTTGGAGGAAACTCACCTGAACTGACCCGACCTGCACCACTCCAGAGAAAACAAGGCTCTTTTACCATTAAACAATGTTTTATCTTAATCATCAGCTTTGTGTATAACGAGGTATTCTCCCAATGTTATCAGAAAACTTCATTTAAAGTATAATATCATGTTTTAGAGCATTGGCGTTGAAGCTCTGCTGATTATTTTTATTAATTTAACATCAATACTGTGGCAAGAATAAGTTCCAGGAAGTTTAATAGCTGCAGATAAAGTGTATTTTCAGCTGAATATGTCTTTTAACAGAGAAACAGCTGAAAAAAGAAAAGCATCAACAGAGAAAAGGGAGGCAACGTAAAACACAGATAAATACTGTCAATTCAATCACGTAATGTTTAACGAGGAGGAGATAATTGTCGTCCTGACGCTGAAGTCACAGCTAAGCTAACGCTAAACTCTAAACTTCAGTTTGGTCAAATGGATTAGTATTTTGGAGGAAACATTGGTCTGGTTTTATTTTTTAACAAAAGAGATTGTTGTGGATTATTTATATTAATTTAGCATCAGTAATATTGCATAAAAAGTTAGTCCAGTTTTGTTTGTGGCGGTAAATGAACGCCGGAGCTGGTTGTAAACAGTATAAACAGATGGAGGCTGGATGAGAGCGAGCGCTGCAGGGTTCAGTCTGGAGGCCTGCGCTCACACGTCTCCACTCGATCAAGAGACAACTTTTACATTTCATCCTCAGGTTTCACTTTTAAATCAACAGCTCTTCTTCAGGGACTTGGCCAAGACGTTATCAGAGATGAGCTGATGTCAGAGACCGGGAATGTGCTCCACAGTCATGGATTTATGATATTTAAAGGATGTATGGGCTTTAGAAGTACTCTATTGATTCTCCTGATGAGCTTTGGGCAGTAATACTTAGATACTGCTCCCAGAGGATATTTGCTGAAGATTACAACCCAGTTTTATGCATTAAAATGTGTGTATTTAGTGTAATTTTCAGTTTTCTATAGAGGTTAATGCATATTTGGAATATTATTAAAATGTCTTTGAGCGTAGTGCATCCCTCATGTTCCAAATTTAAGACTTTTTTTAAATCTTTTTGGGCTTCATGTAAACTGTAATGGTCCTAATGTCTGTTTAAGTCTTCCACTTTGTTCATATATATAGCCACTACAATTTTGTCATGGCACCAACTAAAAAATTAGAAGTTAGGTCATGGCTTCCAGAGTTTAAACTAAGTCAAAATCAGAATGTAACCAGGTCTAAACCAGGATTAAACTCGAGACTAAGCCAGGACTAAACCAGGTCTAAACCAGGATTAAACTAGAGACTAAGCCAGGACTAAACCAGGTCTATACCAGGATTAAACTCAAGACTAAGCCAGGACTAAACCAGGTCTAAACCAGGATTAAACTCGAGACTAAGCCAGGACTAAACCAGGTCTATACCAGGATTAAACTCGAGACTAAGCCAGGACTAAACCAGGTCTAAACCAGGATTAAACTCGAGACTAAGCCAGGACTAAACCAGGTCTAAACCAGGATTAAACTCGAGACTAAGCCAGGACTAAACCAGGTCTAAACCAGGATTAAACTCAAGACTAAGCCAGGACTAAACCAGGTCTAAACCAGGATTAAACTCGAGACTAAGCCAGGACTAAACCAGGTCTATACCAGGATTAAACTCGAGACTAAGCCAGGACTAAACCAGGTCTAGCTCAGGACTGTCCTAAAGACTAGACCTGCTGCAGAGTTGGACTAAACCAGATGAAAATGTAGTAATAAAGCATTAACCCTCATATATATGCACTTTGGACAGATGCAGTATTCCTATTGAAAACTCTCTGAAGGTGAAAAACTGTCAACAATCCACAGATACATTTTGGGACCAAAGTTTAAACAAAGCCCGAGGAATGCACCTCGGCCTCAGAAAGTGTCAGCGAAGGGCCTTTCAGCTCCAAACCATTCACAGATGAAAATTCATGGCTTCACAGAGACCGAAGCATTAGCATTTTAAGAGCAGTGGTGTTCTTTGTGAAGCTGTGACAGCGTCAAACCGATCCGTCCTGAAAACACCGAGCGCTGACGGCTTTACGGCTCGGCCTCGTCCGGACGACTGACGGAGCAGGAATGTGTCCCGGGCCGGCGCTTCGGACTGGACCGTATTTACAGCTGTGGGAGAGACATTCGGACCAGACTGAGGGGTTAAAGTCCTGCTGAGGGGCTCCATCAGGAGAGGGGCGGGGTCAGAGGTCACCGGATACAATCTGTGTCACATGACGATTGTTATTTTATCAAAAAGAGGGACTTTACTGGAAGTTTAGCACCAGGACTAAACCGGGACTAAACCGGGACTAAATCAGGACTAAACCGGAACTAAACCGGGACTAAACAGGGACTAAACCGGGACTAAACCGGAACTAAACCGGGACTAAATCAGGACTAAACCGGGACTAAACCAGGACTAAACCAGGACTAAACCGGGACTAAACCAGGACTAAACCAGGACTAAACCGGGACTAAACCAGGACTAAACCGGGACTAAATCAGGACTAAACCAGGACTAAACCGGGACTAAATCAGGATTAAACCAGGACTAAACCGGGACTAAACCGGGACTAAATCAGGACTAAACCAGGACTAAACCAGGACTAAACCAGGACTAAACCAGGACTAAACCAGGACTAAACCAGGACTAAATCAGGACTAAACCAGGACTAAACCAGGACTAAACCGGGACTAAACCAGGACTAAACCAGGACTAAACCAGGACTAAACCAGGATTAAACCAGGACTAAACCGGGACTAAACCGGGACTAAATCAGGACTAAACCAGGACTAAACCGGGACTAAACCAGGACTAAATCAGGACTAAACCAGGACTAAATCAGGACTAAACCAGGACTAAACCAGGACTAAACCAGGACTAAACCGGGACTAAACCAGGACTAAACCAGGACTAAACCAGGACTAAACCAGGACTAAACCAGGACTAAACCGGGACTAAACCGGGACTAAACCAGGACTAAACCGGGACTAAACCAGGACTAAACCGGGACTAAACCAGGACTAAACCAGGACTAAACCAGGACTAAACCAGGACTAAACCGGGACTAAACCAGGACTAAACCAGGACTAAACCAGTTCTAAACCAGGACTAAACCAGGACTAAACCAGGACTAAAGCAGTTCTAAACCAGGTCTAAACCAGTTCTAAACCAGGTCTAAATCAGGACTAAACCAGGACTAAACCAGGACTAAACCAGGTCTAAACCGTGACTAAACCAGGTCTAAAGCAGTTCTAAACCAGGATTAAACCAGGACTAAACCAGGACTAAAGCAGTTCTAAACCAGGTCTAAACCAGTTCTAAACCAGGTCTAAATCAGGACTAAACCAGGACTAAACCAGGACTAAACCAGGTCTAAACCAGGACTTTGACCTTGAATGAAGAGGAAAGATTCACTTTAACAGAACTCCTTCAGATTAAGTTAAAGACATCCGGCTCAAACCAGGTCCGTCCTCGTCTTTGAAACTCTTTGAAATTGATTTAAAAGTTAATTTAATTGCGTTTGGTCACATGACACGGCGCTGGACCCTGCTTGATCCTGATTTAAAACCAGGAAATGAAAAAAATGAACTGAAGAAGCCTTTTGGACGAGAAACAAAGTAGTACTTCTTTTTTCTAGTCCATATTTTCAGATATTATCTACAACTAAAAAGCCACACGGAAAAACAAAGGCTCATCTAAAACAAAATTAATGCAGCCGTGAAAATTTACTGAAGCCCTTTTTCAAAGATGGAGGCCATGTTTTCTTTTGTGAAATGATAAATCGCTGAGATATAATCTGAAAAACCACATCAGAGTCCAGGAAGTGATCCACGTCGGTTCATCTTCGGGACTGAGCTGTAATTAAAGCCACAAAAAGGAAGAAGAGTCTCTGCACTTTAGCCTTTACTTTAAGATGTAACCTAATACTGTTGAAGAGCCTGGGAAAGTCCTGGTTTAGACCTGGTTTAGTCCCAGTTTGACACCTCTCTTTTCCTCTTGAATGTATTTTAAAGTCTGTTCTAATTATCCCCATTTGGTTTTATTCCAACAGAAAACACAGAGGCCAAAGGGAGCACAGTGAGAGGAGTCTGAGAGTGTGGCCTTAATTGGAGTCCTCCTGAGTCGGGGCTTTGGCAGAACGCCCTCAGACAAACCCAGACCAGGTTAGGACCTTTCTGTCATGAGATACACAGTCATTAGAACCAGAGTCCAGTAAAAACCTGTACGAACCACAAAGTTCTACGCCCAGGAACAATAATCTAGGACAGTGGTTCTTAAACTGTGGCACGAGGAAATAAAAAAGCTTCAAATCTGTTCAACTAAACCTATAAATAAATGTAAATAAGTGTCTTGAACTGCTCAAACTAAGTAAAATTACATTACGGTCAAAATAAAACTATTTCTAACCTTTCAAGGACAAACAAAAATGCCAAAATGCCACCTAATCTGTGAAAAATCAAACTAAAACTGCTGTACATGACTGTTATATCACAGATGAGGTGGAGGTACTTGGAGAAAAGGTTTGATAATCACTGATCTAGGACTAAAACTGTTTCAGTTCAGCTTTTTGAAGGTTAACCTACAGCTTAGCGTTAGCTTAGCTGTGACTTCAGCGTCAGGACGACAATTATCTCCTCCTCGTTAAACATTACGTGATTGAATTGACAGTATTTATCTGTGTTTTACGTTGTCTCCCTTTTCTCTGTTGATGCTTTTCTTTTTTCAGCTGTTTCTCTGTTAAAAGACATATTCAGCTGAAAATACACTTTATCTGCAGCTATTAAACTTCCTGGAACGTCATGTGACAAGTGTCGACCAATGGGAGCGCTCCTTTTTGGAGCATGTGATTGTCCAAGGTTTTCTGTTCCTGAATAGAGGTTCTCATCTATTACAATCCTTTATAATAAAACTTTAGTTATTCTATATCTTGGTGTTGTTTATGAATCTGTAGAAGGTTCAGTTTAATTGATTTGTGCAACTACAGCATTCATTTTAGAAATATGTCAACGATATCTGCCTCTAAATACCACTTAACCACAGCAGGTATTGTGCATCTCACATATTTTCTTATCCGTCTCTGATTTCACGGAGACGAGGTTCGGATGAAGCAAAGTAAATTGGAGTTGACCTCTGACCCCAGTTTGAATGAGAGCTCATCTTTCGTCCGAGCGTCTGGTAACCATGGAAAAACATGATTAAAGCACTATTGTTGTTCAAAACCCTAAGGCTAAGCTCAAGGGCGAGCGGCGTGGATCGAATCAGACGGACACTCACACCTCTGCAGACTTTATACCTTCACAACAACGAGATTAAACTGGATTAAAGCAGTGAAACAGAGCAGAGAGTGGCTTCATGGGAATTAACTAATGCTACAAGAAAACGTGATGCAATATAATTTAGATTAAAAGAGAAACAGCCCGAAGCCAAATCTGTATGTGTCAATATAAATGATGTATGAATCTTTTTTTCACAAACTTGCTCGATGCATTTATAAGGTGATGTTTTTGGCTTTACATGGATTTGAACAGGTTTGAGATGGATTTGATTTTTAATGCATTGTTAAATAAAACACAAAGCATGTTTAAGCCCAAATAAAACCTGTTGAAATCCATCTAAAACCTGTTCAAATGCCACTAAAACCTGTTCAAATCCAACTAAAACCTGTTCAAATCCATCTAACACCTGTTCAAATGCCACTAAAACCTGTTCAAATCCAACTAAAACCTGTTCAAATGCCACTAAAACCTGTTCAAATGCCACTAAAACCTGTTCAAATGCCACTAAAACCTGTTCAAATCCAACTAAAACCTGTTGAAATCCATCTAAAACCTGTTCAAATGGCACTAAAACCTGTTCAAATCCAACTAAAACATGTTCAAATCCATCTAACACCTGTTGAAATCCATCTAAAACCAGTTCAAATGCCACTAAAACCTGTTCAAATCCAATAAAATTTTGTTCAAATCCAATAAAATTCTGTTCAAATCCAATAAAAATCTGTACAAAGCCAACTAAAACCAGTTTCCATAAAAGAATGAATGACGATGAAATTTCAACTTCATAAAAGCTTCCAAGTGTCTCCATCTCCGGCCCCTGAAAGGATTCTCATTATTAACTATCGCGGCCCCTCACAGACACCACCGCTCTAAACATTATAAATATTGCAGCCATTTTGTGGTAAATGCAGTGGTGCTTCTTTCCTGAATCCAAACCCATCTCAAACATGATTCATGCCACATTCCTCTTTGACAGCTCGTAGTTAAATGATGTAGGAGCAGGGCAGCTTCAACCCCTGAAGCCAAATGAGAACAGATACCCTCCTCCCGCTCCCGGAACCAGACCCACTGATATTGAAAAGTGTCTGAAACTCCCCAGACTCAGCCCAGCGGGGGTCCCGACTCTGAAGGTCCAGGGTCAAAGAGCTCACACACAAAACCAGGCAGAAGCAGACGGAGCTGAGCTAAAGTTATGGAGCTAATGGACGGTGAAATGACTGGTTTAGCCTCGGGTTAACTTTTACACTGTGACACATTATCTCCACCACTGACCCTTCAGCTGAAACTAAAGCCCACCAAGGTCTCACTGGTCAGTTTCCTCCAGTTTTTTGATGGTTATGGTAATGCATAGGGCCACAATTTTAGAGTTTATGAATTGAAACGTGATCTCAACGACTCACAAGAGCAGTTGTCACTCATGAAACGCACATTTTTAAGCTTTTAAGCACGATTCCCTTCAGATAATGGAGCGTTCCAGGTTGAATCACTTGAGTTTGTGCCTCAGATCAAACTGATGGCTGTGAATAAAGCATCAATTCTGGAGTGAACAAACCATAACCAATATAAGACATTTGACAAAGTGATGTATATTTATCCACAGAATGTTGTTGATTAGAAATAGTAAAATCAATAATTTGTGTAAAAACAGTCTTTCTGATCCATCTACTGTTTATTCTAAGGGATTGTAATAGATGAGAACCTCTATTCAGGAACAGAAAACCTTGGACAATCACATGCTCCAAAAAGGAGCGCTCCCATTGGTCGACACTTGTCACATGACGTTCCAGGAAGTTTAATAGCTGCAGATAAAGTGTATTTTCAGCTGAATATGTCTTTTAACAGAGAAACAGCTGAAAAAAGAAAAGCATCAACAGAGAAAAGGGAGGCAACATAAAACACGAAGAAAAAGGGACTGGAGCTTTCATTTATAGATGGAAATACATTAAGTAACAACAAATGCAGTCAATTGCTATAAAATGATTTTTTGTCGTGGACAGAAGCGAGACACAAATTCAGTGACAGACACTAAATCAAGAGGGATTTTGTTGCTTTTTATGAAAACAATGGCTTTTTGGTTTTAACTGTTATTTCTGACAAACCACAGATGTTACAATGACTTCACTGCTTCTATTGACTTTTTGCCATAAACATGTTCCAGACTTTTGCATATAATTTGATTTATGTGTCGCTATATTTACCCACTGGTCGAATAATGCTATAACTATGTGTGGAATTTGTATAAACAATCTGATATATGGCATTTTGGACTTGGATAGTGCATTATTAAAGTGCCAATAGTTTCTAGGAATTTGAAACATTTGACTGTGACAGATACCAGTCCAAGGATATCCACAGCAGCTTTTTGCAGATATTGGTGTAAAGACTCTAAATCCTGCCCTGAGAATGCAACAGAATTGTCACTTTTTGCAGTTTCTAGTCACTGGTTTTTGTCTTTTTGTTTCGTCTCCCTCTTTAGTCTGAGCTCTGTGGTGAAGATAATGCCGGTGCGGTTTCAAGTTCAAACAGTTTAGTCTGGCTCGAACATTCAGAGTAACAAGTGTTTAGTCCAAGGTCTTCCACGTCACCGGAGGAAGTGGAGGTACGTCTCGTCCACTCACATCTGTCAGTGTTAGAGGCCGACACTGAGATAGGACGCCGCAAAAAGACACAGCGAAGAGGGCTCAGTGATACGGCCTCAGACTTCAACTGGAAAAGACTGTGGCATTTTACACGCGTTTGTCAAGATTAGCGCAAAAATAACTGTTCATTGCTAAATTAAAGTCGTGTTTGGTTAAAATGAGCAGCTTTTGAATAAAATGTGAGATTTCTGCCTCAAAGACAACTCAAAACCAAAGAAGGATGTCTCGTTTCTTTCTTAAAAGTGACACAAAACATGTCTCTTGTTGTAATTATGTGTAAACTGCACAAACACTTTTAATACTGGTCCACATCATTCATTAGTAAATAAAAATATGCAGTGATTTTTGCCAAAGATTCAAATAACAGCTCAATACCAACACCAAGAACAAAGCAGCTAATGTCGTCGCTGGGTTTAAAGTTTAAAACCAGCGTCAGTAAAACTTTTCAAACATTTCCATCTCAAAGCTAATCATTTGCAACAAGACACAATGAAGAAGATAAAGCATAATGGATTATATACAATTAGGTCATTTAAATGTACTTGAAAGCAGAAAACTCTAAAAGGACAAGTTTTCAGCAGAAGTTATTGAAGTGGACTTAAAAAAAATGTCACAATACAAATAAATAATTATATAACAACTTATACTGCGTCATTACTCTAACTGAAATAAAAGACCACTCATATATGGAAACAAATACGTTAGAAGTAACAGAAAAACAAGAATATTGCATCAAAGTGACCTACATTATTGATTATTATGGTCACATCTACTGGAAAAGATAACTCCAGCTCACTGAGAGATTACACTTTAGGTTCTTTGCCACAATTAAGAAAGATTTTCAGTCTAAATGATTGTACTGGATTATTTCAATTAGCAATAAAATATCACAATGAAAATTATTTAATTCCATCAAATACTATTTAAGACATATGCAGCAACATCTGCTCTAACGTTACATGGATTTGATTTATGCTTCTTGCTTCAATATACAGTCCATCATTGCAATTTATACATTATTATTTCAATACAATATTAAATAGTGATTAGTCAGCTCTCAGTTTGGAGAAGCAGACAGGAGCAATGGCACAAAGTCTGTATCTTGCTGAGAAACAACCTATTTATCTTTGGAAAGTCATGTATAAGTACTTGAATCTGGATTTGTAGAAGTAAGTACACTTTTTTTCCTAACACACAGTTCCATTATACATTTTCTAGCCCCATTAACAGCTACATTTGGCATTAAAGCCTACTTTAGCTGCTGCAGACACTAATTCTATATGAACAGCACACGTTTATCATCCTTCTCTTAAAGACTCCCCTGAAGCGAAGCATTGTGTTGCAATGCGACCACATTTGTCTCTGTGCACGAACTGTCGCTCACTAAACACACGAACAAGCCTCTGACAAGCCACAACACACACACGCTTCCTGTACCGACCAAAGAACCCGTGTTTAAACTGTTTACAGTCGCCGACGAGCGCGTTATCGAGCGGTTCATCTGCAACATCCATAAAACCATAAAAACACAACGAGAAGACGCTTGGAGGAATTTCTCAGGATGTGGTTTCTGGTGGTTTTGTACATACTTTAAATGTGTGGCGTGTAATTCAAAGACAGGGGACATCCATGCAGCGTGTTAAAGGGATACGGGCTTCATGCTGGTTAGTTTACAGCTAATTTTACGAGCAAATCCCGCCCGGTTATCGCCCCGCTGCCCCTCGGATTGGGGTGAGTGTCTGTTATTGGGATTTGGGTGGAAGCGCCAGACAAACTTAAACCAGTTCCAAACCAATCCCGAAGCCAGAATTGGTTTGAACCAGCGATTACCTTTCATGTTACTAACTGACAAGCACTGATACCCCTCATCCTGGTCGTCGGGCAGAGCGTGGCACTCCACAGGGAGCCGGCCCCCGTCCAGCAGCGTCCAGCAGCTGTCCTGCAAAACGCTGCAGAAACTCCGGCAGGGCACCAGCGGGACGTTCGGTTCGCATTCGGGAACCAACAGAAGGCAGAAGAACCACTCCAAACTGTGGTGGCAACGTGAGCTCAACAGCCAGGCCCATTCGTTTAACAGAGCCTGAATATCATCCACTTTGCTTTGGTTCAGATAATTAGGCAAAACCACCCTTTTCCCAAACATATAGGAGCAGAAAGGAAGGGTTGTGTTCAGAACGAAGCATTGTGGAGGTTTAGCAGAATCTCTAACCAGTTTTTCTGTCGCTAACACAGTGCTATCAGTTTTGCTACTTTTACGATCCTCTGAACCATGGCTAACTTGGCTGTGAATGGGTAAAAATGCTAACGTGCTACCTGGATTTTTGGTAGGTGCTGGCTGATTTGTAGTTTGTGTTATTTGGGCATCTGCAGAAGAAGTTTCGAGTCGATCAAATGCATCAGTGTTACTTAACGCTATGATATTCTCTGGAGAATAGCTGTCAGCTGTGCCGTCTATAGTTGGACTCTGTTTAGCGCTTGGAGTTGCATAAGCTAACTCGACATGTCGCTCTACAGCTCGCTCTATTAGGTTTGTTTCTTGCTTAAATAAGGCTGACTCCTCTGAACCCTGGCTAACTTGGTTATTAGCAGCTAAAAACGCTAATGTGCTTTTTGGTTTCATTTTAGCCAATGATGGGTTTGTCGTTAGCATTATTTGGGGATCTGCAGTCGATGTTTGAAATGCACCGGTGTCGCTAAATGCTAAGGTATTCTCTGGGGAATAGTTGTCAACTATATTGTCTGTAGTTACAGCTAGCATATCGACTGCGCTACTTTCTTTAGCGCTTGGGGTTACATTAGCTAACTTAACATTTTGCTTATTCAAATGCTGACCATCAGCTTGGTCTTGGCTAAGTAATGAGGACTTATCTGTGACTAAAATGCCATCAGTCTTTGTTCTATTCTGGTCTTTTGAAGCTAGGTTAAGTTGGTTATCAGTAGAAAACTTCTTATCTAGTTTCTTAGTGGCTGTAGGGTCTGAATTTACCATTATTTGGGAATCTACTGTAGTTTTTGTAGTTTTATTTGCATTAGCTAACTCTACATTTTGCTCTGAAACATGTCCTATTTGCTTGGATTCTTGGCTAACTTGGACTGGCTTTTCTGTCACTAAAATGCTATCATTGTCACTAGTATTTTGGTCTCTTGGACCCTGTCTAACTTGACTATCAGTGGCTAAAAACAATGTAGCGCTATCTGTTCTCTTGCTAGCTATTGGCGGATCTGAAGTCACTATTATTTGTCTATCTGCTGTAGAATTTTCAGCTCCATCAAATGCATCGGTGTTGCTAAATGCTAGACTACTCTCTGGAGAACTGCTGTCAACGATTGCAGCAATAGTTGGACTTAGTAAATCGCTTGAAGTGGAGTTTTGAAATGCTCTTAAGTTCACATCTGTCATGTTCAATGCTTTACTTTTGTTAGCTGCATTTGAGTCATCATTTTTCTCTGTCTCATTTAAAAGGTAGCCCTCATTTAGATTATGCATACTCAGCTGTATCTCATTGTCTGAACTGTCTATACTCTTGGGTTTAACAAAATCTAGTCTTTCAAATCCAGATCCCCAGCTATTCTCATCTCCAGACCCGGGCCAAAGACTGGACCCAATGTCATTTCCCAAAATCTTTTCCTCCCCAGATCCTTCCAAACCAAGTTCAGAAGCCTTCCCTGAAAAGTTTGCCAGCCCAGATCCTTCAAACCCACTCAGAGCGGTGTCATTACCGGGTTGAACTGAGGGGATCCCTGCTGTGACCCTTTGGACGGACGGAGCCAGTGGAGTGGTCAGTTGTGGGGTCTCTGTCGTGGTCCCCCAAATCCGAGCCCTACTCTGGATCCCATCTTCTGTCGCCCCCGCTCCAGCTTTTCCATAATTCTCCGGTTGTTCTCCGCTACCTGCTCCCGGACTCCCAGATCCCTCAGGCTCCAGGGTCGGGGCCAAAGTTGTGGTCCCGCTCCAAGACCAAAACCAAGCATGAGAGCGGCCGGACCAGAGCATCAGCAAAGACAAAACTACGAAATTACTCCTCATTTTGACTCAAATCCACATGTGCACATATCCACACAGCTCTGCAGTCACTTGTCTCCACTGAGCAGAGAGGACAGTGAGGAGGAGTGCCCCATTCAAAAGCCCCGGAGGGGGGTAGAGCACTGGGAGGTGGGGCAGAGCCTCCTAACTCCTCCCACAGCTTCTCTTTTGTGGCAGCGTTGAAAAGCTCTCGCTGACTGATACCTAAGATATACGGCTGCCTCGGCTTTTTCAGTTTTTACAATACTGCAGTAATTTGTTCCTCTTGACTTGTTCTTCTTTGTGAACACGTCAAAATAAACTACAGATAGGTTTAAACTAAAAGGAAATGGGTTTGATTTATGGAATTGTGATGAAAATGCAGATGTAAAAGAGACACAGACTTAAAGTTTTATATATTATCCTGGAAACTCATAGTGGGCCAGTATTTTTACAGATGCACTTTCTCGGCACAACACCCACAAAATACCAACTTTATTGTTATGGCACTTATGCTTTTACAAAATGAATGACAACAACTCTAACGGTGAGTTCAAAGTCCTGGCTTTAGACCTGGTTTAACCCTGCTTTAGTCATGTTTTAAGTTCTGGTTCAGTCTTGATTTAGATCTGCTTGAGTCCAGGTCTAGGCCATGTTTTGGTCCTGCTTTAGTCTTGTTCTAGTCTTATTTTAAATCTAGTTTTCCTCCACATGGTTTACACAGGGTTAGTCCAGTGTTCATGTTTAGAGTCAGTTTAATCCTGGTTTAGTGCTGGTTTAGATCTGGTTTACTGAAGTCTTGGTTTAGACCTGCCTTAGTCCTGATTCAGTCTTAGTCTAGATTCAGACCCAGTTCAGACCTGTTTAATCTCTGGTATAGTTCTGATTTCAGACCGACCCCAGTTCTACTTTATGGTCTCAATTTAGTCCAGGTTTAGCCCTGGGTAAATCCTGGTTTAGTCTTTGTTTAGTCCAGGTTCAGACCCAGTTTAGACTCTGTTTATTCCCAGTAATAGTTCTGATTTTGGACCCAAATTAGTTTGATTTGCCTGTTGTCTAAACCTGGTTTAGACCTGGTTTGGAGCTGGTTCAGTCCTGGTTTAATCCTATTTTAGAATCCAGATTAAAATTCTAGTCAAAATCTTGTTTAGGACTGTGTTTACACCTTGTTTAAATCTAGATTTAACCTGGTTTGGACCTGGTTTTGCTCTGGTTTAGTCCTGGTTTTGGACATGAATTAATTTAGTCATTTTAATTTAGCACTTTCTTTCCTAATTTATGAGTGATTTTTGTTGGCCAACCTGTTGTTTCTCAGCCCTCATCTTGTTCTTCTACATTTGTTTCTAAAGTCTGTGCTGTAAATAAATGGTTTCATATATTTTTTTTATCAGCAGCAGATCTTTATTCCAAACCACACTGGTGTTAAAACGACACATGCCCAAAACCGAGTGCTTCTTTTATGACAGAGCTCCATTAGCAGACGTCGAGGGTCTCTGTCAACGGATCCTAAAGGCAGTCGAGAACCAGTCCGGACAAGAAAGTGAAGCTGGGATTAGTGTTTAACCACAGAGCGCTAACAACAGAGACAGAAAAACCACAGAGTTCACAAGAGACATGTTTGGGGTTTTAAATCACACTAAAAATGACCAGAAATAAGTTTAACACAAATCAAAAAGGTCACGAGTCTTCAAATATGGCTCCTTATAAAAGGTTTGTGGGCATTTTGTTCATAAAACCAAAACAAAGTTCTCACAGTTATTCCTCACAAGACCTGGTTATTTTTGCAAATTCTGCCCCGACTGAATCACAGGAGCAGTGTGCACAGTCATATGAACGGTATTCGGGCAAACATTTACCAAGGGACTCTGTTTGTGTCCTATAGGCTCATATCTGAGCAATAAACGACATGTGACTAAAGTGGAACGCAATATCTGAAATATTAGAGGTGGTGCATTCCTGGGCACGGACCAAAGTATGTTTCTCTGTGTTTTCACCCAAAATAAGAGAGGAATTTATGGCTGTGGTGA
>CM072168.1:22144203-22154263 GCA_036850595.1 Rhyacichthys aspro
TTTTTTACCACAAAATACTAATTTGTCACTTTAAATGGAAGTTTAGAGCTGACTTGAAGCTTTTATCTTTGGATTTTATCTTTGTAGACTGTATTGATCCTGGAATTATCTCTGTCTCATTAAACACTGAAGCACTGTCAACATTTATCCATGTTTCATTTGCTGCTGTTTCTCTATTTTTATCTTTTTTGAGCTGTTTCTCTGTAAAATAAGACGTATTTCCAACAGAATAACCCATTTCCTTGGTTTATTTCCTTGTTCCTTCGTTGTTGACATCAGTGTCGACCAATGGGCGCGCTCCTTTTTACCTGAAGTGAGCTGTGATTGGACAAAACCTGCTGTGGACTGATCATTCTCATCTATTAAAATCCTTATAATACAATAACTAATAGTTTGAGCGTTTATTATTAAAGTCTAAACTAAGCCTTGATACGTGTGGCTCCTGTTCAGTAGTGACTTTTAAATACTTTTTTGTTTTTTTAGAGCAAGTGTTGGGTACAAAACATATCGATGTCCTGATGTATGAAGGTCTAAAGACTTGGCCCACTCTCCGTTTTCCAGTCCGTGACCTTTATTAACCTCTGGAGCCGTCCCAGTTCGAGCATGAGCGGCTTGTAACAATCTGACCTACTTCTGAGCGATATCCCCGGCGGGACGGTCCCGGTGACGGCTTCATTCAGCGAGGCCTGGACCGAGCCCCTCAGAGACCCCTCGTTACGACGGGACACGGCCTCTCTCTGTCCACAGACGTGTGTTGGAACACGTGTGAAGGAAACGGGCAGGTGAGGCTTCAAAACATCCCGCGCTGATATTACTCTCCTGCGACGGAAATAGAGCGGGAACAGCTGCTGACAGTGGTTAATGATGGGACTCTGGGGTATTTATAGAAGAATACTCACTACAGTCCATAAACAGGCACAAACAAAACATGTCGAAGTGTGAACCAACGTCTCTGGAAACACACGGCCAAAGGTGGAAGTATTTACTCCAAAGAGTCTGAAGCTGTGAAACCTAAAGTTAGACTAAACCTAACAGTCTCTGGATCAGTGGATCATGAAGAGTTGAGTTAACCCTGTGTTTCTCTGGAGCTGAGAACGAGTCTAAACGACCGTCACAGAGACAGATCTGAGAGAGTTTACACCAGAAAAAACATGAAAAACAGCTCTAGAGACTGAAGGAGACACAAGGAGCTAAAGACTAACAGCAGAAGAGTGGAGTCTGTGTTTTAAATGCTGCATTAAACCAGGCTCTTAAACTCTTCATCTCAAGATAAAGATAACATTTTCAGCACAATCACATTCACGTTTCTAAAAGCTTTAAGTTACACTATGTTCTCCTTTTACAGATTCTCTAGTTCTCAGTTCATTTGTACAGACACTTCTCTCTTTTTCACTCCCTCCAGCATCTTTCTCCTCGACTCCTGCGGCTCCTTCTCGTTTCTGAGCGCCATGTTTCTGTCCTCGACCTGGAACATAACCTGCTTCAGAGCAGTTTACCCAGAGTTAATAGAGAGTTATAGAGAGTTAATCCTGAGTTTACGTCGCTAACCTCCTGATCCAGCTTCATCATACAGAGCCCTGATGTGTCTCTTTAATCAGTGCAAGCGTTCATATTTGTCTCCTTTTGACTCTCAAACACATGACAAACAAACACACACATTATACAGGTTTATCAGTGAGGACACTCTAATAAAACCTGTACAAATGTGGATTACAGTTTAGACTCGCTGTCGTTAACGGAGCCTGTGAAGCGTTGTTTTTAGTTTTAGTCTAAATCAGTTTGCGGAGCTGGAGACAGGAGCATCACGTGAGCGATCGGTGGAAATGTCTGGACCTCGACAGATTCAGTTTCCAGCTCAGAGCCGTTACTGAGCGTCTGCTTTATATTTGGAGCATACATCACCGAACCTCACAAATCCGTCAGAGCTGAGACACATCAGACGACAGAAGAACACACATGTGCAGTTCATCAGGAGACTCCTTCTCCTTCTGCTCCAGTGCATTTTTATCCATTTACGCATTTTAAATTGGAAGTCTTTATCTTTTTTTGTCCTTTCCAGTTGGTTATTTAAAGCATAAGAAAGTCAACAGCAGCAAAAAGCAGCTAAATGTCTTTTTTTATTCCCTCAGACATGTCCAAAGTCCGGCCCTGGGGCTTCACATGGCCCTCAGCTTCACTAATAAAATGTTTCTGTGAAGGCCTTGTTTGCCTTTATTTGATGGGACAGAGCGAGGGGAACAACACTGGGACCTGAGCAGGAATCGAACCGCGGTCTCCTGAGTTTATGGAAGCTCTCTATCAGGTCCACAACAATAAAATGGATTGTTAATAGCTTTCGAATTAGTTCTGTTTCTCTGAGCAATGTACATGAATCCTCGCATGTGACTGGCTAAAGCCGGGTAGTAAATGTGAAAGTCCAAGAGCCAACGATCCAGGTTTTCAGGTTGTTTTCTAAACTAATAAACATTTAAATATTTAGACTCCTTCTTTTTTATGTAAACAAACACCACTTGAGCAGGTCTCAACAAAACAACACATTCACATTTAGAGGATTAGAAAACCAGAAGAAGACACTAAAAAGCTACTAATAAAAACAGTATCTCTGCAATTAAACTTGACCTCAGGTTCATTAGACTCTGGATAATGAGTTTGAAACGTTCAAAACCCGTCTCATCCTGCCAAGGCCCGTTTTGTTCTCAGGAAAAAAGATTTCAGAGCCTTCAGAACCTTAGTAACATCTGATCCTGAAGCTGTGAGGCTCATCATGGAATCTACAGGAATATATAATACAGGAATAAACCTCCTGCTTCAGTGTCATTAAAAACTCAATACTTCCTGTATATTTGTCACTCTCCAGGACGGGTCTGATTCTTGTAGATGTTTTGGACAGTGTCCCAAAGGCCTGGACTGAGACAGGGTTAAATCTTAGCGCCCGGTCTGTTCCTGTAATCAGCACAAAGGCCCTGCTCGCTTCATTCCTCACACCTCAGTTTTAAAGAGGCACAGACGCTGATAATGAGGCGTGTTTCTGGAGGTTTCACTGGAGCAGGTTTATCTGGGAGCCGTTCGAACGGGACACGCCTCGGAGCCGCTTCTATTCCTGTCCCAGCGAGGCCTCCCACGACCGACTTTCTGACACTTTGACACCTGAGCCTCTGCAACAATCTGACGACTCGCCCCACACGCCGCCGGAGCGGGCCCAGTCACGGGTTTAGGGCGGTCCACGGAGGCCCGGGTCGAGTCCCAGAGCCATCCGAGACCGGGTCCGGTGGCCTTCGGCTCAGGTTCCATCCAGTGCATGTCTGATGTTGTAAATTTACTGCAGAGAATCTGAAATGAAAGACGGAGCAGAGGCAGCTCTAATGAGACACTTCAGAGTCACATGAAGTCAAAGAAGAACAGAATCAACGGCACTGCCCTCTTCTGGTGAAACGGAGGTTCTACAGGTGCCTAAACTAACAACAAGCACTAGTCCATCTAAACAGCTCCAGACGTCACGTGACTCAGTGTGATTTGATTCAGTTCAATTTTTCCTCCACAAAATACTAATACATTTCACCAAACTGAAGTTTAGAGCTGACCATAAACCTTTAGCCCCGCCCTTAGCGTCAGAACGACAATTATCTCAGGCTCGTTAACCAATTTTTTATTCTATTTTCTCTTTGCCGCCCTTTTCTCTGTTTGTGTTTTACTTTTTTGGGCTGTTTTGCTGAATATACACTCTTTCTGTTTTATCTGCAGTGATTACTTCCTTATTGACATCAGTGTCGACCAATGGGAGCGCTCCTTTTTCCAGAAATGAGCTGTGATTGGACAAAGCTTCCATTTTGATTTTTTCGATTGTCTGCATTAAATATGCTGCATCAACAAGTTCTCCAAACACATTGATATTTTCTGTCATTATTTAAGAAGAAAAAGTCATCGGTCTCTTAAGTTTTAACAGTGTTTATAATTTTCTTTCTTTTTTTTTTTTTTTTTTTTTTTGATTAAACACTCTTTTTATTCATGTTTCACTTCTGTATAAAATCCTCATACAGTGAATGTATGATTAATCTGTTAAAATGTCTATGATACAGCTCAATAGTCTCCAGTCGGCCCCTTTCACTGATGATCGCTGGATAAACGCTCACAGTGATTGTCTTTTTGCTCTGCTCTGTTAAAAGTTCAGGCCCAGCTCATCTCTGGTGATGTTTGAGCGTTTATGAATGAACAGATAAAAGTCCACACTTGCATCTGTTCCGTCAGACCTCGGAGCAGCGTTAATCACACACAGTTTGTCCTCTGTTTGTCCTGACACAGAGGAATGTGAGTTTGACAGAACAGAGACGTGTTCAGACATCAGTAAAACCACAATCGAACGACACGCTCCGAGAAAACTCACCTCGAAGAAAGACAATATTGTAGTAGACAATATGGATGGACTATAAATATTTAAATGGATTAATTGCAAAAACCTGAAGATGATGTAGACACGTCCTGAACGTTATTGATAATTAAAGCTCCACTCCCTAATTTTCTTTTTTCACCAAAAGCCAAAAGCAGACTAGGGACCTCTCCTGATTCTCTTTTATTAAAAAATAAAACCAGACCAGTTTTTCCTCCAAAATACTAATCCATTTGACCAAACTGAAGTTTAGAGTTTAGCGTTAGCTTAGCTGTGACTTCAGCGTCAGGACGACAATTATCTCCTCCTCGTTAAACATTACGTGATTGAATTGACAGTATTTATCTGTGTTTTACGTTGTCTCCCTTTTCTCTGTTGATGCTTTTCTTTTTTCAGCTGTTTCTCTGTTAAAAGACATATTCAGCTGAAAATACACTTTATCTGCAGCTATTAAACTTCCTGGAACGTCATGTGACAAGTGTCGACCAATGGGAGCGCTCCTTTTTGGAGCATGTGATTGTCCAAGGTTTTCTGTTCCTGAATAGAGGTTTACAATAAACTATTTAAAGCATTTTCACAACTAGACTCATACCTGCACTTAGACTCAAAATAAATGCTAGAACATATCTAAAACATATTTTCTTGTAGTAATATTAATGATAACACAAAGCACTGCTGGAGGAGAACCTTTCAACACATTCTTGAAAGTTTAGGACATTTATGAACTGACTTTCTTTTAAAAAACTTTTCTGGCCAGTTTCTTCCTGATTGGTCCACAGATAAAAGTGTGTCCCTTTAGGGCTACCGTAGGAGTTCACAAAGAGGAAGACCTACACCCTTCACCTACACGTCGAGGAATTATGACACTTTATCTTTTTAATAATAATTTTCTGTTTTTAATTGTATTTTTCATTCATTCATTTTCCCTGATGTTCTTTTTCAATGTAATGTGGTATTTACTTAAAAATGCACTGTTTTTATCTTCAGTCATTCAGAAATGAGACATAAAAATACAAAGTGTATTTAAAGACTGTACATTGCCAGTTTCACGTGAACCATCATTTTGTCGTATTTTAATTAAACCTGAATGATTTAATTCTTTTGTTTGTGGTTAATAAGGTTCATTAATATGATGAAACATTTAAGGGAACGCTGTATAAGTAGTTTTTCCACTTCATTTGTGATTAAAGAGCCTGATCATGATAAATAGATAAATAAATAAATGCAACCAAATTTGACCTCAGTTTATTAGTATTCACTAGTAGCGACAACAAGAGAAACAAACACCACAGCAAACCATGAACAGCAACAGCTCCTGCTTCGTACTCTCCCCTCGACACAGTCTCAGCATCCTCCTCGTTATTAATGAACTGTGGTACTTTTTCCGGTGGGCTAAAAAAGTCTAAAATTCGTTTCTGTCCAGATATTTTTTGTTTTACACGAGGCAATTGTTTTCTACAGAGCCTAATCACGATTAGCGAATCGCTAAACTTAAATGTATATTTTTAAATATTTTAAAGAGTATTTATTGCACACTCATTTAGATTCATGGGAAAACAAATATTTTAAATATATTTTTTTCACTGTCACTGTTTGTTGTCACAATTTTTGATCACGCCACTAGGGCAGTCCTTCTCAAATAGTGAGGGGGTGCGAGGCCGGGGGGGCGCGTGTGACCCCAGAAAACATGCTTTTTTTTGCCGTACTAGAATAAAGTGTAATTACACATCCACTACAGTAGGTGGCAGTGGCGCTCTCATTGTCAGAGTGTGAGCTCTATGGTGTAGGGTTTCCTTGCACGGAGCATGCGCACAGATCAACAGATGTGAAGCGCAGTGAAGTCGGTAGCGACTCCACGGAGAAGTATTTGACAGAGATGAAAAGAAAAGCAGAGAGAGACGTTGAAAATCAGACAAAAGTCACAAAGATAAGACGAGGAAGTGGACAGTGGTTTACTGTGTCTTACCCCGGGGTTCACTGCATGCGCCTCCGCTGCGGAACGCCTCCGTCCGACATCGCACACCTGAGCGACTGGATGCGTTTCAGATGCGCTGCGGAGCCCCGAGCAGCTCGAAAGAGCATGCGCGAGAAATACGAGATGGTGCAATAAAAACAATTGATAAAGACGTGTGCAGGACCCATACACCTGTTTATCCAGAAGAAGGAGGACCAGAAAACAAGTTAAGTTTGCAATCACTTTCACTTTACGGAGATTTTCCTCATTAAGTTGGGCACAAAAAAGCTTTGTTTTTGCAGATTTTACTGCATTTAATGCGTACTAGTTTATATTTGTGAATCCTCTATACGTATAAATATTCGGGGGGCGTAACAGAAAATAATTGAGAAGCACTGCACTTCCCACGGCCTTGAGTGTTTGACTTCTTCATGGAACAGAATCACAGCTAAATGAGCCAAGTTTAAAGGGTGAGCTCCTTCATAAAAGCACAAGAACTCTGAGCAGCCTTTTGAAAACCTCACCAACTCCTCCCTCTAGTGGTCATCACGTGTAAGTGCATCTCAGTGTTCTTATAATTGAAACATCTATAACACAACCTCAAACTGTATATATCAACATTTAATACTGTTATGAGACGTTATTGTACAGTTTATCATCCTCTGTTTTATCTTAACTGGTTTTAAGTGGATTTAAACAGGTTACAGGTGGATTTGAACAGGTTTGAACTGGTTTAACTTGAAGTAATTCTGAGTGGCTCTACAGAGGTTATAGATGGATGCAGACGTTAAACAGATCTAAAGACATTCAGCCTGGTTATAAACAGGTTTGGACGGCTTTTAATTGGTTTTTCACAGACTTCATCAGGTGTTAATTGGATTTAACCAGGTTAGAAGTAAATCTGGAAAGGTTTAAAGTGGTTTAAAGTGGACCATTTGAACCAATTAAAACAGGTTATAACCAGAGTTGGAGGGTCTTGAGTGGTCACAGTCGGACCTTAATCTGATTAAAACTGGATTTGTTCAGGTTTAATGTGGTTTAAGTGTCTGGTTGTGTCTCTGGTTCACCTTTGCGTCACCTTTACCTGAGCTCAACCAAAGCAAACAGGCCCCTCTCGGAGGATTTCGGAGACTATTATCTTGTCAGGGCTGGACTGGGGGCCCTCTCAGCTGCAGTGGGACAGAGTAAACACAGTCAACGCAGGCTTTTCCGGCGCAGATCTGAGTTTAAACAGCGCCGTCTGTCACCTGCTCACGTTTACACAGAGAGGGTCAGGTTCAAAGGTCACGGCGGCGCAGAGAGGCTAATGGAACAGATATGAACAATAACAACAATATAAAGACAGACACTCGATCAGATCTGGATATATCTGGAGTTTAGGGACAGTTTGGACTGATGGGACAAATTATACATTGTTTATGCTTATTTTTGCATTTTTACAGCAATAATTTATTGTAATATTCACATGTTCACAGTGTACTATTACATTAATGAATCAACTATAAACTTTTAAACAGTTTTTGCAGAAAATATGTAAATTTTAAAGCTGCTAAACACTGTCATTTGTTAAAATCCTGGATAATAAAGGATACGTGACATTTTAAGATGGTGTAGAGCAGTGGTCCTCAAACTTGAGAATCTCTGATAAATACAAAATGTAGGATTATTGATTTTCTATGATAGACTTTATTATTCCACTGAATGTTTGGACTCTTAAAAGCTGACGAAACTGATGCTGTGACTTTACATTATTATTACATTCATTTCTTTAATGAATTCAGCGTCTCTGTCCAGTCTGAACACGCAGCAGAAGAGACAAAAAGCTTTGGCAAAACCTGCTGCAGCTTAAATGAGATCAACTCTAGACCTGCACCTTCTTCAGATTCACATCTCATTTTGGTTTGAATCTGTGGGAAGTATTCGGACATAAACCGGTTAGTTCAGTGCAGTGTCCCGTCCGTGGCGCTGTTCCAGTTGTGTGGACTAACCCCGGGTTGAGCTGAGGATCTGTGGAGCCGGGACCAGGCGGAAGTCCCCTCCTCCGTCCCCCCGGAGCCCCTCACCTCTCTCTGCGTCCTCCTCACCGCTGCTCACTCTGCTCTGCTCCTGCGTCCCATCAGCTGTTCCCCCCACTTCTTCTTCTTCTTCTTCTTCTTGTCCCTTTTTTTGGTTTTTACGCAGCGCCACCGGAGCCCAGTATCAGTCTTTAGTTTCTTTTTTTAATTTCCCTCCGGACACGATGGAGCTGAGGTACGGTGAGAGCGGTGTGTGGGTAAAGAAAGCCCGGGGACAGAGGACTGACTGTGCGTGGTGTGTCCGCAGGTGGAGCCCGGGTCTGGAGCGCGTTTTCGGCTGCGTCCTGCTGCTGCTGCTCGGCCCCGTGGCATCGCAGTGGCCAGGTAAGAAACCCGGCCCGTGGCGCGTTAAATGCACGGGCTTTGTCCACTCCTGCTTTGATTTTACGCTTGTTGGACTGATGTTAACTCAAGTAAAAGTTGCAAGTAGTCGCTTTTACTTTGGGACTTTGAGGAAAAACTCACGTCAAGTGGCGCAAGGTGCTCACAAAGCTGACGTTTAGCTGCTAAAAGCTGCCTTTACTCGCTTCATTTTGTCGTTTGATCCTGTTTTACTTAGATTCTTGCTTCTATTGAGTCCAATCAAGTGCGTAGTCTTTCTATGGACCCTCTACCTCATCGCTCTTGTGCAAGTGCCTGCTTTAGAGTGATGACAATAAGTAGAGAGCAAATTGAACTCTGAAAAGTCATAAATGTATGGTTTTGCATTAAGTAGAAAATGGCTGAATGTTTATTTAAAGTGAAGATAATGGATCAACAGACCTATTTATGATGGGATTTTGGGATAAAGTGGTCTCAAAGCTTTAGATTTGAAGAGTTTAGCTGCTTTTCTCTCCTTCTACTTCACTGTTTCTTGTGCAACTGTCTGCTTTGGACAAATGTGGACAATCATCCAAACCAGAAAGAAAAGTACTGACCATTAAAAACAGTAATGTCATTAGTGCCAAGTCTAATTTTGACGTGTATTGTGGAGAAATAAGCAAGAAGTTACACTTAACTTATTAACACTTCACCGAAAGTGTTGTAAGATGAGTCTAAAGTCTTTTTCTATAGTTTCATTGTGTTTCTGCCTCGTTTTCTGTTGTTAGTCTCCTCTATATTTTACCCGTAGCTTCTAAATACAGTAAAAAAAAAAGCAGTCAGTTTACAAATGCATGCTCTTTCTTTGACTCTCGTGACTTTATTGCCTCAGGTTTTACAACAAAATGACAAAGAGTGCAGCTCTGTGATTAAAGGGTGTGGAGAGACCCACGCTGTGCTTCGTGTTCCTGTTTCCAAATGATCCGACCGCCTCTTTCCGCGGAGCACCGGTGTTGTCGTTAGAAAAAGATGGAGAATAATGTAAATTGTAAATTGAAATGTCCATCCTTGGCTGGGCTCTTGTGTAAGACCTCCGCCTGCAGCTACGTCCTGAAAGATGGAGCTCTGACGACAGAAAGAGAAGGTGAAAACGCTCAGGGGCAGATTCAGAAGGGATATGGAGAAGAGTGATGAGTGCAGTTACAGTGAGTTTATGAAACGTGACGTGTGTGAAAGGTTAAGACGATGGAGCAACAAGTTAAAAAGCTTTGGTTAAGTTGGATTTAGTGAATGAAATGGTTGTTTACAACAAATGAATTCACAATTTCACTTTGTCGTAGATGAATT